>CBVK0103062119.1:0-11227 GCA_900067695.1 Picea abies | reverse complement strand
TTTATCCCACATGTTTTCATTTTTTTTTTTTTTTTGAGAAATTAGATTGTTAATTTTTTCGAATTTTACTAATTAAAATTTAAATCACATTTAATATATATTTTTATCCAAAATGTATTTCATTCTCTTATGTAAAATGAAAAAAATAAAAATACCCTTTGTAAGAGTAAACATTCATGAGTATCCCAAATATTTTTATCTAATTTATTGGGTAAATACATTTTAAGATATTAATTCTTCTCTAGACACATTCACAACCGAGGAAAACATGTATATAAGTTTTATACCAAAATAAATAAAAATTATAATATGAATTTGAAAACAGGGAAATTATATGTCATTATAAATAAGATATAATGAGAAATCCATTGGCACCAATTCCACCACCTGACATGGAATATTTGAAGGGATTTCACACATTGGAAGTTGTAGCTCCATAAAAGGGGGAATGTTTGAGGTCTTTTAAACCCTTATCAAGATTAAACCTTGATCGAGGATAAAACTTGTTCGAGAGTTTATAATACCTTGTGTTGATTCTTGAAGTGTACATTCAAGTATCAACATGAAAAAACTCATTTAGGGTTGGTTAAAAGGAAAAGGGGCATGGAACTTGGATTGCTTTAAGCCCTAAGACCAATATTTGTAGGAAAATTGATTTGTTAAGATAGTTAGTGGAGCTCTTGTGCCTTATGGGTACTAGGTCTCTTTAAATGTTTGAGAAATAAATTTTAAATGTGTCTTAAATTAGTGGTAAATTCTTTAATAAATTGAGTTAGTACCCATTATGATACATTAAATTCTAAGCTACATAAATAGGATATAATGCAAAGCAAGATAACTAGCAACAAAATGCAACTGTGAAACCATGTAAATAACAACTGTCTAAGTCTAAAACCTTGTATGAGTTTAAACAAAGGAAACTAATCAACAAATTAGGGAAAAAAATGGGAAAAGACTTGAACCATAAAGTACAAAGAAAACAATAGATATACCATAGAAAGATAATTTAATTAAAAGGTTTGATAACCAATTGTCATAACCCAATTGACAATAAGTTGTTAGGCTCCCAATGAGTAGGATGTTTCCAAAACCATATGCTACTCATTACAACATGCAATCAAGTGTGAGAAGCCTCAAACGATGAAGAACTTAAGTGATTCTACACTTAGATTGTATCTAAGGATTCATCATACATTATTTTATTAGCCTTGTTTAATTGAATAAAATTGTATAACCATTAATCCATATAAATAAATATACCTTAAGAATAAAGTTTACTTATTTTCACCCTAATACTTGACCTCTATTGTAATCCATCCTATATTTACAAACTACTATTGGACTACTTAAGAGATTAAAACAACACGAGATTCAATTTTAATTTTTTTAACTCAAGCTTACTTTCTCTTTTCTCCTCTTTATTTAAGTCTCCTTCTCTTATAGACGCTCAGATGGAAAATAAAAAGACAGAGTTTCCTGCTCATCAATATAATATAACAAATAAAAGTGAATAATAATAATTATTCGACGGTTAATAAGTGAAGGGTCACTTGATCTAATGTAGAGTAAGGCCACCTAGGAAAACTAAGGGCCCACCACTATTCTAATGTAGAGTAAAGCTACTTTAAAAAACTAAGGGCCCACCACTATTCTATTAGGCACACATTCAACTTCAACGATATAATATAACGAATAAAAGTAAATAATAATAATTATTTGATATAGGTGAAAAGACACTTTATCTAATGTAAGTAAGGTTACATAGGAAAACTAAGGGCCCACCACTATTCTATTAGGCACACATTCAATTTCAAAAAGACATAAAATCTTGAAGCTTAATTAATTCCTTATCTTTATCATCCATATTTAATAATGGGAAAACTCATTAAATATAAACATCATATATCATTCACCATTTGATATTTTTAAACACAATTTTTTTATCTACACATCAAATCATCTTCAAAATATTAATGATCCCAAAATAAGTACATGCTAATGTTTTGTAATGATTAAACATGTTTTTTCTAGGTGATAGAAAGTGTCACCATCAAGATGCAATAGTCAGTGACTCAAAATTCATTTCATAATAACCATAGTTAAGAAAAGTAAATTTGTTAAGATAAAAAGGTGTTTTCATTGGGAGTGGAAATATAAGCCCACTCAAGTATACCATTAAAAGTGAAAAAAAAAATTGAATTGGAAGGATAAATACTTCTCCTTTCCTATTGGTAAGTAAACGAAATTGGAAGTTTCTAACCTTGACATTCCATTCCCATCATCATAATCAATGAAACACTAAGCTCATGCATCTAATTAAACTTTTAAATGCCATGCACCACTCTACACTATGCATGCTACTCGCACTAGTTTTAATGAAGCAAGGGATACAAAATTGTGACTAACTTATTCATAAAGGAGAGGAATGATAGATGAAAAATTACAAAAGAGAAAGGATAACTTTGCTGCAACAAAATTGGATTGATATCTCGTCATTATTTTGAATTTATTTTCTTCACATTCGTTTATTGAAATCATGTTCAAATGATGATAAAAAACAATTTGATCATATAAAACAATTATTCATACATATCACAACATCAAGCAACATTTAAGAGGAATGTTATTATAGGTTCTAAACCTCATCATGTGTGTGCGCGCATATAGATGTGTGTACACACCATACATGAATAATAAAATGTTACAAAAATTGTTCAGAGTCATCTCATTCATGCCTAGGTCTAATAAGAACATTTATTATAATATCCAACCATGGCCTAGGTCATTACATCTCATCAACACCGATAAAATCAATTTTATTTGCAAGGAGGGATGCAGTAAACGATATCAAATATCATAACCAACCTCCACTAAAACTTGGTACATATACTTGAATGAATGCATAAAATCATTTTTGATATATTGAAAGGGTTTCCATTTCAATATTTAAGAAAACTTAGGGCATGCAATTTAACAAGCCATAAATAAAACTCATATCAATCATGTCATGGCCCAAAAATAAAACTCATATCAATTATGTCATGGCCCAAATTGTTTACATTAAGGGTAGAGTTCCACCATGATTTACACACGTACGTATGCAAGATTTGATGCTAAAGCATGTTAGTCAATTTCTGGGTGAATAACCATTCAAACCATAACCAATACATTCATACACAAGTTGCAATCAATCTCAACCTACACATTTCCAATAAAGTTTTGAAACAAATCTTTGGTTTTAAAATATGAAAAAGGAAGTTGGAATGAGAAAACCCTTTAGGCTTCTTATAATTAGCTCACAACAATCCAAAGGAAAACATGCTTGACCCAAAAGGCTTGTGTGTGTGTGTGTGTGTGTTCATAACCAATTATACGGTCTTATTGCATAGGGTCTTCCCTTGTGAACTATTTAATGCAACTTTTGTCTTTTCAGTTGGCTCTCACGAACTAGTGTTTTTTATCTTGCACCTTGTAGGAGGCATCTCCACACTTTCATGAGAAAGATTAAATGTCATTCTAGACTGGTAGAGTGGTTGGTCATCGAATGTGGATCATAGATTCAAAAGTTGAAAGAAAAATACAATCGAAGGCCAACTAACAAGAAACGACAGAGCACACAACTCCAAAAATCATGAGAGGGATCAACAAACAAACTACTCTTCCAAAGCCCAACCCAATTTGGTTAGGTCCTGAGTCTAAGACAGTGAAGAGATTATCAAATAACCTTGTGACTAATTGGTATGGTTTGATTAAGTCCCAAGGTTGACCAATGAAGGAATAAGAGGCAATTATAGTAACTTGCTTGCAATGTTCACCTACAATGCAAGTGCCTTGAAGAAATCGAACACCCTCCAAAGGAGTTGAAACAACGATTAGGTGTCTACCTCTAGTACTGCAAGAACTTCCCACTTTAATTTTCCTATGAGAAATCCTAGGAATGGCCACTAAGGTTACTTATTCACAACCAATGACCAGGCATAATAACCATCATTCAGGATCATAGATATGGGTGGGGAAAAAAGGCTTGAAGATTTCAAAAAATGTTGTTACCCATAGGACTTGACACTTTAGAAATCCCCATACACATAGCAATCCAATGAACACTAAATGTAACAAAGGAGGGGATATCACCTCCACTTACTCTAATGTGAACTCATGCTTGACACATGTGTGAGAGGTGATTTCCCAACAAGCACTTCATGCTACTATTAGATTTTTCACTCTTTAATTTGTACTAGTTTAAGTTTTGTGGCCTCAGAGAGTTAACTCTCCAATTCTATTCCAAGGCCCTATTTTCTAGACTACTATTGGTTTTATATGAAGAAACAATCTAGTTGACTTTAGTTAAACATTTGTTTTAGATGATTGTTGATTACTCAAGGTCATGAAAATGCAATTGATGGTTTTTTGGGGACTGTTATATAAAGAAACATTTAAAAACACCGGCGAGAAAAAATTCACACTTATCCTTCAATGTATTCAGTTTCAAGCAAGCATAAAGCATGAATAATTATTTCCTAGATTGCAACAAAAGTAAAAGAAGAAAAAAATATTCGTTTTTTTTTCCTTTCAAATATTTTTACCTTTTCTTTTGAAAATGGATGAAAAATATAAATATGCAAACACTTTTTCACTGGAAATCGTACTATAGGCTGACCTTGAGACCCAAAAGAAAAAATAAACTGATAAAATTTGAGACTCAGGAAAGAACTCATGCCTTTTATGAAGGAAAAGTGTGAGTAATCGCACCTTTCGTAAAGGAAAAGTGCGAGTACTCATGCCTTTTGTGAAGTTAAAGTGGGAGTAATCATGTCGTTTGTGAAGGAAACATCTTTTAGCTATGACTTTTATGAAAGCTAAGCGCGAGCACTCGTGCATTTCATGACAGAAAAGTGAGAGTACTCATGTCTATTGTGAAAGAAATATGCAAGTAACAAATAAAAACACCTAAAATTCTCTTTTTCTTTTTTTGATGATGAAAGATAAATGTAATCAAATGAACACTTTTTCAACTGCAAAGCTACTACACACAAACACTAGAAGGAAAAAAAAAAAATATGTCGCAACCAGATAAGATGGAAAGGGTAGGAAATGAGAAAAAATCAAACCCAGAATGCACTTGCTCTTTCTGTGCAGGAAACAAGTGAGTACTCACACCTTTTCTAAAGGAAACAAGTGAATGCTCGCTTGGTCATTGAAGGAAACAAGAGAGTGAGTTCATTTATGGGATATATTTCTCAAGGCACCCTAAAAAATCCCTATGGGACTAGAAGAAAGAAACATAGACTAAAAATTTGATAGAGAAACCTAAACTTAATCCAAGAAAGAAACACAAAAAACCCTATTGAGAATAAATCTAGGATCTATCCCCAATGGAGTCTCGAATTTTTTCATGGATTGTGAACAATCCTATGGCTATGGATGACCATAATATAGAATGTTATTAAGATCAATGCAAATCTTTCCCAAAAATAGGCTATGATGATCTTTCAATAATTGTTGGGTATGCATTATATTCTTTGCACAACCAACTCCACGCACTGCATTGCGGCAATTTTTTCATGGATTGTGAACAATCCTATGGCTATGGATGACCATAATATAGAATGTTATTAAGATCAATGCAAATCTTTCCCAAAAATAGGCTATGATGATCTTTCAATAATTGTTGGGTATGCATTATATTCTTTGCACAACCAACTCCACGCACTGCATTGCGGCAATAAAAGTAGCTTCCCCCTATTCGGGGGTGATCCAAAATGGATCAGTATATTATATTTCATTTATATCAATGCTTTATGGGTGAAAAACAATTGGAGCAATCCACTTGTAGAGCCATTTTAGTGGTTGGTCCAAATTTGGAATTTTGGGCCCAAAAAAGTATCTGAAATATTTTGGTTCCATTTTGAGGCATCAAACGACACCTTTTTATGCTCCAAACCTTATTGTGGAGTCATCTTCTACATTCTACACATTGAAACCTTTCCAACAATGCAAGAATAACCTCAATCATAGTTTGTATGTGAAAGTTATGCTTCTCGCAAGTTGGCCTATCGTATTGAACACCATGGTGTGACTGGATGCCATGTTAGCTTCCATTACTTGAAATTACGGGGATATCCACATAGTGTATTTTCTAGAAGATTCTAGAAATCCTAAACCCGATCACTAATTGAGGATTGAGGAAGTCAAAACCCTAAACCTAGACGACTATCGGGCTATGTTAAATACCAAGTTGTTAGGAGGAGAAGGGGTTCCATTCTATGTTATTGTATTTTGTTGAAGGGGTTCCATTCTATGTTATTGTATTTTGTTCCATATTAGAGAAGAACAATTGGGAGTGGAAAAGTACAAAGCATAACATAGGGTGTTAATGTTTTGTAGAGGCCTAATAGAAAATATGTCTCAGGTAACTCCATAGAGAATGAATTCTCCTTTATACTTGCATTATTTTCATACCAGAGAAAATAGAGTAGAGTAACCTTACCTTTTAGTTGGGTTTTCACCCATAAGGATTTCCGAGAGAGAATATTTGTTTTATTTTTTGGATGGTGTGCGATCATATTTTACTATTCTTTATTTCCTGCATTTGATCTATATGCATAAGCATAAAATCAATAACTAAATATTCCGGAATCTAAAGGAATTTAACCCTCATAGTGTAGATTTATGTTTTATTTATCAAATCTGTTGTGACGAACTGTTTCAATGGAAAATCCATGACAATTTATAGATCATATTGGTATTAGAGTAAGTTTTCTTGGGGTATTTTTGGAAATTTATAGGGATCTAAGAATCGATTTAAGAAGAAAGTCGCAGAACCTTAGCCATGGTCGATGAGCCAGTTCATAACAACCCTAGGGATCCAACATAGGAGATATTTGTGAGGTTGAAAGAGCAAGTCGCTAAAATATCTAGTAATATGTCCCTCCTCATGGTAGATTTAGCAAGCAAGCTCAAAATGTTTGGATAAATTGGAGGCTCAAACTCAGAAATCTGATCAGATGAGAAATCATGAGAGAATGAATACCTAGAAAAGGAATCACATAAAGAACCTAAGAAAGAGTAGTTGAGTTTGAGTGTCATTAATCCTTCACAATCCCTATTCTATATGGCAGCGAAAGTGGACCTAAAGCCATACCAAGATGATATCGATGCATTAAAAATGAATCATTGGTTGTAGAAACTAGAAGTTGTACCTCGGTGGGTGAGGAGAAGATGTCTTTGTACTCTTCCATGATCCCATCCACTTGTTTTTCTACAAAGAGAGGCTCTGTCTAGAGGCCATGGATGTGGTGGATACTTTCTACTTACTAGGAGCATGGATCACAAAGAAGACGAACTTCCCAGTCTGTGAAATGAGCTCACTACATTGCTTAACATAGATTAAATAAATAGTGGTAGGCAGCGTACCTCTAGTATCTTGAACAGTTCTCTACCCAAATTAATAATAGCATTGCACGGCCTAGACTCATACACATCATGTCGCTTACACAAATATGGTTATCCTAAAATAACATCACAAACTTCAAGGGGAGAAATGTCACACAATACCTCATCTTTGAAGGGCTTGATGTCATAGGGAAAACACCATTATTGGCTGATGCAGAGATCTCTTCCTTGGAGAAGCCGATGTTGTAAGGTTGCGGGTGCAATGCCATCAACAAGTCCAGCTGCTAGACAACATCTGCTGAGATCAGGTTCTTCTAACTGCTGTTATCGACAATGAAGTGAAGCAGAGCCCCCTTTACCCAAATCTGTGAGTGAAAGAGGCATTCCCCTTCCTATGGTTCTTTTGGTTTGCTTGGCTGGACTTTGGTGGTAGCGATAGTGGCATTGGGTTCGAAATCGATAATACGCTTCCCTCCTTCTCGGTTTGATTTGGAGTCATAATATTCCTATGAACCAAAAGCTTTCAGCTTGACCACTAGTGACTGCTTGGAGTGACATTCTTCAGTGTTGTTCCAAGGGATTTTATGGTAGTCACACCACTTTCACGTGTCCTTCTTCGACTTTGCATTGCCCTTATTGTGTTGGGGCTTGGACTAGTTGTTGTGAGAGTGGCCATCTTTTCTTTGTCCCTTGTTTTGTGGGTTGGCGTTGCCTTTTCCCTACTTCGACTGCAAGAAGTTTGCAGATCCAAACTCTCGCCTCTCCTGCTTAAATTTTTGCTCGATCTTGAAAACATATCTATAAGCCACACCTAATGATGCGATGTCTAGAAACTCCATTTTTGTTTGGATGTATCAATGCAGATAACCACGATATTTGAGCACCAGATGTTTTTCATATTCTTTGGTACCCAATTTGGTGCATAGGGTATGGAAAATATTGGTAAAATTTGGTATTGTCCAGTCCCTTTCCTGACACAGCTTGGTCCATCTTGTGTACTGGTCGTCGTAGCTTCCAATAGGGTAGTACTATTCTTTAATGGAATCCCTAAAGGAATCCCATGTGGGGGAAAACGCAAATATTGCAGATTCCTCTATGGCTCTTTGCTCAAAGTAAGTGTCCCATCATTCCTTAACATGGGGGGTGACTTTGACGAGTCTAAAAGTAATCTTTCCCCGTTGGAAAAATTGTTGAATGAAAAGTACCCTTTGATCAGATTCAACCATTTATCTACAACATCAGCATTTGCCAGTCCTTCAAATAATGGAATATCAAAATTTACTTTTACCTTGAAGGGGGTTGGCTGCTTGATGAAGATGCATCTCCTGTGGGCATTCGTCGAAGGATCTCTCCAAATTTTTCCATCATTTCATTCCTTTGTCACGTAAGGGATTCCTCGAGAAACATTTTAAAAGGATCTCCTACTCCATCATATTTATTTTCATCTCCCATGGGTTGTTGTTGGGATTGGCACGTCCGATCTTCCAATGGCTCGATTGGTTCAATTCCCAACTTCTTGTACCCAGATCTTGTCGGGGACATGCATGAAGAAAAAAAAATGAAGAGTAGACCACTCTAATACCACTGATTCAAATTTAGGAGTGGAAAAAAATAATTAACAAACTGAATACAATAAACACATAGATATGAAGAACAACACAGATATCCAGTGAACAATATCTTCTATTGAATAAATGAAATAGAATTAAACTGTAAAACTGTAGAACTAAAACACTTGTTCGAATGGTGGTATCTATCTTTGAGAAGAGATGTGTCTTATACACACATCCGTCTAATAAGAATGATTACAATGAGGCTTCATATGCATTTTTGACATTACTCATGAATTCCAAAACTCTAGACATCCAAAAACCTAACCCTAGGAGGTGAAAGGCCAAAAGTCACGTGGGCCCCTATGGGTAAGTTGGTACCTCAACTTCTCAGGGTCATAACTTTTTCATACGACCTCTGTTTTAGGCACGTGATAGCCCATTGGAAAGGTATTTCAGATAAATACACATTACGCCATCAAACTTTGGCTCCATCTATAGTTTGACTGTGGTGATACAAAAAAACACTGTTTAGGGCTCCAAAACGGCCTTGGAAGTACAACAAGATGTGCTAACATGAAAACATACCAAATAAGCCAGTTGGATTAGGTGAGAGGCCACAAGTATCCACCTGGAATATGTGCATCAATTCAGATATCTCAAGAAGTGTAGAACCCACAATTACAAATAAGTACAAAAGAATGTATTGAACCAAAATGGACAAGAGGATCCAACTGGAATAAGTGGGTGGCCACCAATATCCACTTGGATCAATCCTCGCCCCTTAGGAAGCAATGGTCTCTATTGCATTGAGTTCCCCCATCAAGTGAGGAAAATTATGTTGGATTTGGTCCTGAGTGAGCCTCTTTCCTTGGTGTAGGAGTTTCCTTTCCTTTACAACCCGATAAATCTCGCTCCTCTGCTGGCAAGTACCCTTGACCTGTGTGTCCAATATTTGATCAGTGGATGCTTGTTCCATGCAATTAGGGTTGAGCTCGATTGGTGTCAGTTGTTCTGCGATATGTAAGGTGTCCAATAATGGTGGAAAATATGGCCAAAGAAGGTCCACATTGAACACTAGGTGTAGGCCAAGGAAGGGTGGAGTGTTAAGCTCAAAAGCATTGCTACCCACAACCTTGGTGATAGTGTAGGGCCCATAGAAAAGTGGGCGGAGCTTCCGATGGGGCCCTGTGAGATGCTCCTTTTGCAAATGTAACCACACTTTGTCTCCAACCTGAAACTGGTGTGGTACCCTGTGTTGATCATGGAGTTTCTTTTACTTAGCATTGGATTTATGCAAAATCTCCTGGACCTGTTGGTGGATGTGTTGAATCTGCTCAATGAATTTGGTGGATTTGTCGGTCTCAGAGTGAACATGGGAAGAGTCTGTTTGTGTGGTGGCAAGATGTAGTACAACATCAATGGGACTCAAGGGTTGGAATCCCATCCCCACCTGAAAAGGGCTATGGCTGGTGGAGTTATGCAGAGCCCTGTTGTAACTGTGTTGAACATAGGGGAGACTCTCATCCCATGTGCGTGGATGCTTAGATTTGTACATGCATAGGATGTGCACAATCATTCGATTGATGACCTATGTTTGACCATCTATTTGGGGGTGGAAAGTAATGGATTTAGTGAGCTTTTTGTCCAACAATGACTAGAGACTCGACCCAAATGTGCAGAGGAACCTGTTATCCCGGTCGAAGATGATCGTCTGTGGTATCCCAAAATGGACCCACACTCATTTGAAGAAGAGCTTGGCAGTATCTTCCATTGTGATATTCTTCTTGCAGGATGTGAGGATGACCATCTTCGAAAATCGATCAACGAACACAAATACACAGTCATTGCCTTGCTTAGTGGACGGAAGGCCATACATGTAATCCATTGAGATGGATTCCCAAGGCTTCTTGGGAGTAAGAAGACAGGTATATAAGCCTTGTTTCTTGATGGATGGCTTGGAAATGGCACAGGAAGTGGAAGATATGATATACTTGTTGACGTCTTGTCAAAGTTTGGCCAATAAAAATGCTTCTAAAGAACGACCACAATTTTCTCCATGCCAAAATGTCTTTCCATCCGATTGTAGTGGGATTCCCAAATCATATTTGCACACTCACTTGTAGGAACATAGAGATGACCCAGATGGCATAATAGTCTGTCCTGAATGTGAAAATCGGTGACAGTCGTACTGGTACCCAAGAGATGATATATGGTGGCGAAGTCTGGACCTTGCTAGTAAAGTTGGGGCCACTCAGATGCCTCATGTCCACATGAATGGAGTA
>CBVK0103062071.1:0-13131 GCA_900067695.1 Picea abies | reverse complement strand
GGGTCTTTCATTCAAACAACCATAAGTTTCTTAGGCACTCTTAGAATTGAAAAGATCACAAACAATGAGAGCAACATGTTCATAGAAAGGAATCACAATTCTATAATAAACGATATGCTTTCAATGAAAATTTCAAAACAAAATGATAACAATAGTTGCGATTTTTCATGCTTTCAGTCATGAAAATGAATGCATGAATAGATGATTGGTAAAATGCGACAATTTACAACTGTCGTTTAGAGAAACGCTTATGAGGAGTAGTAAAATTTCATAGAACATATAGGAAACTTTATAAAAATGATAATTATATACTCGTTTCCAACATGCCATTAACCCACTAGTGTCATGGAACTCATACAATTTGACCAAAAACTCTGTATTTAGTCTTTCCTTTGGGTGTCTCAGTTTGTAGTTTTTTTGGACCTCTATTGGAATAAAAACACCAACACATTAGCCATTTTCATTATTGATTATACACTTCATCACATCTTTGTGGTCAATTATCCATCCAAGGGTCTCGATGCAGGGAAAAATCAGGGTTTGACAGGACACCATATGTACACATGATCACCGGATGTTTGGGAATACCTGGTCATCCAACATCCTGAAATCTAGGTCACTGTGTGGTATAAAATCCGAGTAATCTTCCTGGGTGATCTTGTTAAAAAGATATCCCCAATGAAGGAGCACCACCTTATATCTAGTGCTTTCCTCTATATATTTTAACACTAGAGGCTAGGAAAACTCATTTTTGGTAGATGTGCGGATAAATGGTTTTTCCTTTGAGGAAAAATCAACCTCTCTTGCAGTGCCTGATGTAGACCCTTCGCCAAGCTTTGCTTCCTTCCTTTTGGGCGTTCTTGATGAGTGCCTGGTCATTGGATTTCTTGGAGGGAATTTTCCTACAGATAGGAAAATAATGTTATAGTGAGAAACCAAACAACCTTGACAAGATCCATTAACACCATCGTAATTGCAGAAATGATAAAAAAAAAATGCTTATCTTCTTTCTTGCAAGAAATTAACCTGGAATTACTGGTAATAAAAATAAAAAATCTGGTTGTAATATATTTGACACTCTCTCTTGCTTCTTCATCTACTTTGGAGAATAAATGATTTTCAAATGAAGCAACATGTTTGGTTATATCCTTGCAAATTTAAACATAATGTATACTTACCTTGTCGCATCAAGTCTTTAATTAGGGTGTGCAAATGCGATATGTGCAATCTATTACTGAATCTTCATCATGCCTAGGATTAAATGCAACGCAGGATGGTGGCACATGAGTGGATTACTTCATATTTCATTGGTAAATTCAAATTCTATTTTTTGGTCAGTGTGAGGGGTCGTGTTATAGGTTATGCGAAAATATAATTTATTCATTAAATCGCAACATTTAGTTTCATTTAAGTCGAAGGTCTCCCATTGAATTACCAATCCATTTTCACATTCACTAACATAATCGGTATCAGGATATATGGTGCATCATAGGTCAACTAGGGTCTTCAATATCGGTGGGTCAAAGTTTGAACTAATATGAGGAGCTCAGTATTCTAGTGATCAACAAATAGTCAATGAGCACATCGTTGTCGGTGGGTCAAATTTTTTTATTGTTTCGTTGGTGTATCTAGATAGAAGTTTCGATGCCGAACAAGACCTTTGTACCATGCTGACATGGAAATAATTCCATGGATGTATAGATATCACATATGGAAAATATTGAGGCATATAGATTACTTACGCGGCAAAGACACGTGACTGTTGAATGTGACCTCTATGGAAGAAACTTTTCGGCATCAATGATTTTCTTTAGACATATAACCTTGAATATAACACCCTATCATGTCGACGACGATGATGCACCAATGATCGACGATCGACGATTTTTGAGGTTTGTTGTTTCGTAATTTCATTCTTTCGGATTTCAACGACTCTGAAAAATGTATCGACGATCAATGATCGGAGGTCCATTATAGCCCATGTTAATGGTTTTCCTTTCATATTTTGCCAATGTCGACAATGTATCAACGATTTTTAGAAAACTTATTCATAATACATAATCACTGATCATCAATTGGTGATTATCATTGTTATGTGATCATTTTACTACTTGGATTGTGTTGATGCCGATAATAGGTGTGTGGCTCAAAATTTTGGCTATGTATCCTTAGTTAAAATGCCAGTTTTCTTAGAGAAAAGTTTAATTTGTTCATTAACTACAAACTAAGTTGAGCATGATCGATGGAAAAAAATATATAATCAACATATAACCCCATTGGTCCTTACACAACTGGCTAAAATCAAAAGACAAAGTGGTACCCAAAAAGAAAAACTTCACAAAACGTTTATAGTGTGTTAAGTGCTCAACACCCCATTGACATAAATCTATCCATTTCATTTGCATAGGAGGATTTCTCCCATGCTCAAACCGAGGCTTATCAAGAAACCAAATTTTTTGAACGAATACAACACATCCAACATAAATTTCATGATATTTTGCAGAAATCCAATGCCAGGTACAAGAAGTGCCATGCTCAATATCGAGTACCACACAATTTTCAAGTAGGAGATAATGTATGGTTGCATTTTTAGAAATAGAACCTCAAAGGATCCTATCTAAATATATTCCCACTCCAATATGAGCCTTACACCATCACCAAGGCTATGGGTGTGAACACTTTGCAATTAAGTGTTCCCCATTTCCTTGGCTTGCACCTCGTATTTAATATGGAACTCCTTCAACCATATTTTCCACCTCTCTTAGACACTTTGGACATGGTCGAGCACTTGGCCCCTAAGTGACAGTTGATCAAATCATGGACACCAAAAGGAAGGGCACCCACCAATATAACATCCAACTCTAGCAGGTTGCCAAATCAAGGCAATTTCTTCACCAAGGCAAGTGGCTCACCAGGAGTCAGATTCAGCAAAATGTTTTGCATATGATGGAGTAACTTTATGCAATGGGGATCATTTATTCATAAGGGAGGAGGACTAGTCCAGGTGGTTGTTGGTGTCCACTCACCGATTCCATTAATTTAGAATGGTTCCACATCTTGGTAGTTTTTATACTGTTTTTTTGGGTCC
This sequence comes from Picea abies, assembly GCA_900067695.1. NCBI lineage: Eukaryota > Viridiplantae > Streptophyta > Pinopsida > Pinales > Pinaceae > Picea > Picea abies. The sequence continues at coordinate 10,043 of CBVK0103062071.1, read as the reverse complement.
CAAACTTCAACGGTTGTTTGGAGGCCCTAAACAACATTTTTTATCATGATAGGGTCTAGTATGTAGTTAGAGGAAGATAATGGGACATTTAGAATGTGTACTTCTTAGATATACCTTTCTGAATGGCACCAGACACCCTAAACAAAGATCATATGAAAAATTTATACCCGTGGGAAGTTGATGTATCAACTAACCACATCGGGGCCCACACAAATTTTGGCGTTTCATCTTATGGGGTTAGAGTTTTGGATGTTTAAGGATTTATCATTGATTATTTATGTTAAAAATATTTTTTTTCCTCTTTTTAATCAGCTTCTTGCAAATGAGCATAGTCAATAAGCTACCAACAATCTAGCTAGTTTGTGCACTTTGCATTTACAGTCTTTTGTATTCCATTCATTAATAGAATCTGATTTCAACTATATTATTGTGTTTCTTGCAATATCTTTGTTTGTTTGTTTGTTATATATCTTCCTTCATTTCATTTTCAATAAAATATGGATTAGATCTCCTTATTAATTATCTCTCATTTCTTCCACCATAAGAGGTTTCTTGGGTCGGCGAGAGAATGCATCCCCAAGTGAAACTAGTTGAAGACCCAACTCTCTATTTCCTAAGATTATTGGGGTGTTGAAGCAAGAAGAATTCCCTTTTTCAACAGTAGGGGTTACCCCCCATAATAAGTCCCAATTAAACCTCTCACCATTTGGAATAGAGAATCCATCTAGATTCTAGCCCAACGACCATTTCTAGTTTGGGGTTTTTCCAGTTGCAACCTGGTTCAATGATGAAGTTTTATAATCTAAAGAATGAAATTAAACTAAACTAAGGTGCATGCATCTATATGAAACTATGGTAACCATAAAAAAAACATAAAACCGTCCATGCTCCTATCAATGGCTTGGGAAATAGTTCACATGGAATGGAAATAAGAATATGAATAAATAACTACAAACATAGAATAGTCTATAATTTAAACCACTATTTACAGTCCTATGCCCATGAATTCAGACAAATATTCCCTAAAGAACCAAAATAACAATGCAACAAACATACATGAGAATAGTCTGCAATATGAAGTACATTCTTACAAAACCAGAGTGCTGAGAAAAACACAAAAAAATAGTCCATAATACATCCAACACAAGAATCATAATTCTCTAGAAAATAGCTTGGCCAAACATGCTTCTCCTCATTAAAAGTTTCAATAATAGTATAGGAAAGTTGTTATGCACCTGGTTATGTGATATTAGGCAGAAACAATACTATAATGGAAATTACCAATAGAACAACAAAATGTAGAGAATAGCACACCAAAATGATACCTTTATTGAAATGGGTATAATGTTCACTTGCCTCTTCAAGGGGGGAACCTTCAGCAGAGCAATGCTCTATTACAATAATTCACAAGACAAATATTTATCATGGCTCCTAATCTTATTTATACTAATTCTATCTTTTAAAGAACATTGTGGATGAATATCTTTCTAGAAGCAGAAGCTTCTATTAGGTCTTCTTGCATTGACTTGTTCATATTTATTAAATAGTCCTTATTAACTAATGTCGACATTTATTACATATAAAATACATTATTATATATATGTGATGGGTTAATGAGGTTAGGTCCCTAACATGCCCCCACCCCTTAAAAATAGACTTGTCTTCAAGGATTAAGATGAGGAAATTTCTGCATAATAGTAGTCAGCTCCCAGGTGGCATCTTCAAGTGGAGTATCCTTCCATTGAAATAACACTTTTTGAATGGTGCATTGACAGAGGTGACACTGTCACTGGTCCAATATGACTTGTGGATGAAACCAAATGGAAACTTCTTCATCCAACTCTAGTAGACTGTTCTGAGCATGACACTTTGTTCCAATCACTTTCTTTAGGCATGAGACATGAAAAACAAGATGTATCTTGGAGTTGTTTGGAAAAGCTAACTAATAGGCCTTATTGCATTAACATATATCACATTCTTTCACAAAGGTGCATATGTCCTATTTCGTACCATCCTAGAAGAAAGAGAATCTGACCCATTCACAAGTTTTGGTAAAACACGAATGCCTTGCAATAGAAGAAGCATGATACTCAGAGAGCACCTTGGATTTAAGGGCAGACTATTTTCCTAAATATAGGAAACCGTTATAGCAAAAATCTTCATTGTGACAAGAATACCCTAGAGCATCTTGGGGATCCTATTGAATTTTTTGGATGAGGTTGGATATATTGAGTTTGTGCAACCATTCCTAGAGAACAACCTAAATCCAGTTGGTGACCATGAATGAGAGGGAAAAATGGACCCTTCTTCTTCATTTTCCTGAAAAGAGCATCAACTGCCACATTTTATTTACCCTTTTTCTAAATGATCCCATAATCATATCCAAACAACTTTGTCACCTATTTTTGTTGCTCTGGGGATGAAATTTGTTGTTCCAAGAAGTGATTGAGGCTTTCATGGTCTGTTTTAATTTGGAAGCATTTTCCCAATAGATAAGGGTGTCATATATCCATTGCATGAAAAATATCCATCATTTCTTTTTCATAGATTGATTGGGCCAAATATCCCTCTGAAATTTTTTTACTGGTGAAATCCAAAGGGAATCCATCCTACATGAATACTACCCTGATTCCTCTCCTCGATGCATCACATTCCAGAACAAAAGTATTGGTGAAATAAGGTAGGGACAATACATGAGAAGTGCACATAGCTTCCTTCAAGGCTTGTAAGGATTGGTATGTTGTTGGAGTCCAACTAAAGGAATTATTTTTAAGGAGAGTTTTTAGGGGGGCTACAATTTTTCCATAATTTTGAACAAACTTGTGATAATAGCCTATTAAACCCAGGAAACCACACAAAATTTTAAGAGTTTTAGGGTGAGGCCAATTCTGCATAGGAAACCACACAAAATTTTAAGAGTTTTAGGGTGAGGCCAATTCTGCATAGCTTCAATTTTCTTAGGATCCACCCTTACACCATTCTTGCCAACAATATGACCCGGGTACTCAACTTTTGAGATGCCGAAAGAAAATTTAGATTGTTTGAGGAAATTTTTTTGCTTGGAGAGGAGATGGAGAAATTGATCTACATGGGTGATATGGGCTAGCCACATTTTACTATAGATGTGAATATCATCAAAGAAAAATAACACAAAGTGATGGAGGAAATGACGAAAGACATTATTCATGAGACTTTGAAAAGTGGAGGGGGCATTATAGAGACCAAAGGAAATGACCAAGAACTTATAGTGGCCCTCATGAGTGTGAAATGTCATATTGGGGATGTCTTCCTATTTCATATGTATCCGGTGGTAGCCAAAACGAAGGTCAAGTTTGGTCAAGCATTGATCCCCACTGAGTTCATCCAGAAGATCATGTATGATGGGAATGGGTAATTTGTCCCTAATGGTAATTTTTTTGAGGGCATGAAAATCAAGACATATGTGCCAAGTTCCTTCCTTCTTGAGGACCATAAAAACAAGGGAAGAATAGGGGCTAGTACTAGGATGGATAACACCTGCTTCTAACAATTTGTGGAAAATTTTCTCAATTTCATTTTTTGAGCAAACGGATGACTATAAGGGAGAAAATTGGGAGGAAGATTATTCGGTATTAAAGGAATGGAATGATCATGGTCTCCATGGGAGGGAGAAAGACCTAGGGGGTTTGGAAAATAGTGTGATGGCATGAAAGGATAGCTTGAATTTCGAGGCGTATCAGAGGTGTATCAACTACTTGAATGGAATGGAGCTGGAAAGGATGACAGGATGACCTTTTCTGAGTAAATTTTTCATGTGGTGGGAACTGATGATCTCCGAAGATCATGTGGTAATGCCTTGGAATTTATATTTTTTTCCTTCATGTTGGAATTGCATGGTTAACTCCTTAAAATCCATGAATATGGGTCCACGGGTGCGGAACCAATCTACACCAAGAACAATGTCACAACCACCCATGTCAATAGAAAACAAGTGATATTTCAAGTTATACTGACCAATTTCTAAGAGAACATTTTCACAACACCCTCCACATTTCATGGAACCACCATTGGAAAACATGATTTTAAAATTGTTGATAGTGTGGATATAGAAATTGAATTATTGGGAAAGGCAGTGATGAATGAAATTATGAGTGTTTCCACTGTCAACTAGGATGATGACTTTCATGTGCTTAATGTAACCAATCAATTTGAGGGTTTGGGGGGTAGAAAAACCCGTGAGAGCATTCGAAGAAATCAATGGTTCAACTTTGGGAGGATCAAAGGGTGACGTGGGATCATCTGTCTTGGGTAGCTTAGATTCAGGTGAAGCCTAAACCTCTTCATCAAAAACATCCTCTGAAATGGCCATAATTTTTTTTTGTTCTTTACACTTGTGCTCGAGAAAGTATTTATCATAACAATTATAACAAAGACCCTTGAGTTAGCGTTCAACCATTTTCTCCCATGTTAATTTTTGGACCTGGAGAGGGGGGGCATGAGGGGTAGGGGTGGTGGGTTTAGGGCAGGGAACAAAAATCGGTTTTCTACTTTGGTTCAATATGACTTGTTGTGCCTCCTTGGCATGTTGAGTTGCTTCAAACAAAGTCTGGGGGCGAGCCATGAGGACTTGGGCTCTGATTTCATCCTTGAGGCCACTAATAAAGCATTCCCGGAAGAAGGCATATGTCATACGTTCAATTCAAAAATCCAAGTGCTCAAAGGAAGTAATAAAATATTCCACTATGCCATATTGTTTCAATATGGTCAGATGTCCTAAATGGTGGGTGTATGTGTTAAAGCGTTCATACAACTAAGCAACAAACTGTGTCCAAGAAACATACCCTTGCCGTGCATTTCTATGCCATTTCCACCATTCCCACCATTCTAGATCCAAATAGAGAATTCTATAACGAAGCTTGGTCAACTCATTAATAATGCTATGTAGGGAGAAATAGTGTTCCATCTGAGTCACCAAGGCTTATGGATCCGAACCATCAAATTTGTTCACCTCTACTCTGGGAAGATGGGGGTCACAAGGTAGGGAGTTGGAATGAGAGTGCAGAGGTTGGTTGGAGTCAACACCTTCAGTATAGAGAGGTGGGTCTAAGGAGGAAGGACCTTGAAATTTGTTCATGAATTGTTTGAGTGGAATTGACTTCATCAATTCAACTACCTAGTTGTTCTTGGATGTAGTCCATTTTGGCATGAATGGCAAGAATGTCATTATTCACTTTGGCATGAAGAGCAGTAAGGTGATTATTCAGTTTCTGATTGGTTTCTTCTTAGTGGGTGGGAGCCACGAGGGGACGAGGGGTGGATCCACAGGCAAAAAAGCATATAAGTGATATATACCACTAGGATCAGGGAAACAAGAGGAAACCAATGGGCTAAGTGGGAAATAAGGGTGTCAAGAAGGGTATGGGTCCACGAGGTAAAAAAAGGTTAAAAGTGATAGGTATCTCAACGATCAGGGCGAAATGAGGAATCCAATGAGATAGGTCTCAAATAAGGGTGCGAGAAGGACCTGGACTTTTTTTTACTCTTACAGAGTTATACTCCGACTTGAATAATATTGAAGTGTCAAAATGTCCAAATTCTTAACAAAAGAAAGTGTGTAGTAATTTCGCAACCAGGATGCAGGAGGTAAGGTTGTGCGGCCAAAAATTATTTATGTTCCCCCTAGGTTAGGGTTTGCAGGGTGCCTATGGACAAGGTTTTGCCCTGTGCTATAGCTCTCTGATATACGTGCAAGGTCAAATAGTAGTACCCGGCCCAATATCTCAGGGCACCAACTAAGGAGGCTCGACTGTACCCTTAGTCGTACTACCCGATTACCCAGGTACTAGAGAGTGTCTTCCCAAGTGTTGTTCTCGGTGGCACTATAGCAAATGTAACCAATCAATTTGAGGGTTTGAGGAGAAGAAAAACTAGTGAGAGCATGTAGCAAAATCAGTGGTTCAACTTCAATAGGATCATAGGGTGGAATAATATCATCGGTTGGGGGTAGCGCCGCTTCTAGTGAAACCTCAACATCTTCATTGGAAATATCCTTAGAAATTGCCATAATTTTTTTATGTTCTTTACAATTTTTCCCTAGAAAGTATTTACCATCATGATTATAGCAAAGACCCTTGAGTTTCCATTCAACCATTTCTTCCTGTGTTAACTTTTGGACCTTGAGAGGAGTGTCCTGAGGGGCATAGGTGTTGGGTTTAGAGTGTGGGAAAAAAGTGGTTTTTCTGCTCTGTGCCAAGAATACCTGTTGTTCTTCCTTGTCACACTTAGTGGGTTCCAACCAAGTCTAAGAGCAAGACATGATGCCCTGGGTGTGAATTTCATCCTTGAGGCGACTGATAAAGCATTCCCTAAAGAAATAATTTGTCATGCCCTCCATTTGGAAGGCCAGGTGATCAAAGGAAGTAATAAAATATTCCATTGTTCTGGATTATTTCAACTTGGTCAGACATCCTAACTAGTGGGTGTTTGTTTCAAAGAGTTCATACATATCTACAAAAAACTATGACTAAGAAACATACACTTGACGTGAATTGTGATTCCACTTCCACCATTTCCATATTTCCATATCCAAATAGATAATTCCATAACAAAGCTTGGTTAACTTATTAGTGATACCATGCAAGGAGAAATACTGTTCCATCTGAGTAACCCATGCTTCTGGATCTGATCCATCAAATTTGTTGACCTCGACTCTAGGGAGATGGGGGTCATGAAGTAGGGAGTTGGAATGAGAGTGTAGAGGTTGGTTGGAGTCAAAAAATTCAATATAGAGAGTTGGGTCAGATGAGGAAGCACCCTGGAATTTGTTCATAAATTTGTTGAGAGAGAAATGGATTTCAACAATTTGGCTACCGATATGGGCTTGGATGTGGTCCATTTTTGCATGAATGATTGGAATGTCCATATTTACTTGGGCCTAAAGGGAAGTAAGGTAAATACTCATTTTATTAATGGTTTCTTCTTGTTGGGTGGGAGGCATGAGGGGATGAGGGTTGTCTCCACGAATAAAAAATAAGAGAAGTGATATATACCACGATGATCAGGGCAGGGAGAGCACACAAATGGGAGAAGTGGGAAATAAGGGTGTCGGGAATGGTATGGGTCCACAGAGTAAAAAAAAAAGTTTAAAATGAGAGGTATCACAATGATCAGGGAAAAAATGGGAATCTAATGAGACAAGTCTCAAATAAGGGTGCGAGCAGGTAAACAAAAGGTTAAAAATGATAGCTATCATAATGATCAAGTAAAAAATGGGAATACAATGAGATAGGTCTCAAATAAGGGTGTGGGAAGGTTAGAAAAGATTTAAAAGTGATAGGTATCACAACGATCAGGGAGAAAAGGAGAATCCAATGAGATAGGTCTCAAATAAGGGTGTTGGAAGTCTCCCTACTCATTTTTTGTTTCCTTTTCCTCTTTTTTTTTTTCTTTTCTTTTCTTTTTCTTTTTCTTTTTTTATTTTTTTTCCCACTCCTTTAGCATTATAATTTGATCTAAAATATATTGCAGTGTCGAAATGCCCAAATTATTAACAGGAAAAAATGTGTATTAATTTTGCAACCTGAATGCAGGAGGAAAGGTTGCACAACAACATATCTTCTATGTTCTTTTTCTATTATGTTTCCATCCGAAGGGTTAGGGTTTTTAGGGTTCCTACATATAAGGTTTTTCCCTATGCTATAGCTACCTGATATACGTGTGGGGTCAAACATTAGTACTCAACCCAATATCTTAGGGAACCAACTAAGGAGGCATTGGGGTAGGATTTTGGGGACCATTTTTGGGAACTGTGCAAGAGTAAACAGTGCATGCAAAAGAAGGAAATACAGTGGCCACACTTTCAGGGATCAACATGTGCAAAGGAATGAAGACCGTTGAAGCTGTTAGGCATTTTGGGACCATTTATATGGGCTAGGCCCTATTGTAATTGTATAAATATATAAGGGTTTTTGGGTATAAGAGAGGTAACATAGAAAGAGAAGTAGTGAATGTATGCAATGCAATGTATGCAAGATATGCAAGAGTGAAGAGTGACAGAGATAGATAGAGGGATATGAGAACTACAAGATCATGACATATGAGCACAATGCACACATTTTGTAATGGATGATTCTGAAGAATATAATAAGAATCCAGTTGTTGTGGACATAGCCCATCTTGGGTAAACCAAATTAAATATGTTGTCTATGTGTCATGATGTGTTTATTTTTTTGATTTATTGTGTACATATGATATATGCCGATTATTTTGAATGTGATACATGTTCTTATGTTTATGTGCACATAATATAAGCTATAATGAACTAATGCTAAGAATAATGGTTGTGAAGACTGCCTCCCATCCCTTCATTACTGTAGAAAATTGATTCTTGTAGTTTCCATAGATACCTCGAGTGAGACCTCACATGATTTCGGGTGATTCTGAAAGGGCCGGTATCTGAGGGTTTTTTTGGTGAATTCATGTTGAACCTTAGGTGTACCCACTACATGCCAACAAATGGTTCTATTGTCAGGACTAGGATCTGTGACTCAGGGGAATGTGGAGGCCGACTAAGAAAGATATTAGATAGTGGTTAGAGGAAAAGGAGTATGAGTTTTCCAAGGATCAAAATAAGAGCCTATGGATCAAATCAGAGCAGTGGTTATAGAGGTATTTATTTATAGACTTACACGAGATTTTCTATGTTGATTTCCTGATAGTTTTGGCTAAGTGGTTGCAGAGGGTAATTGAAAATAACGGAACATTCTGCACTGTTGTTCCAAGAATTTGTCCCATGATTTTATCCACCAATTTAATACCATAAATAATTGGATCTCATGCACAATTGATTTCAATATGGATAATGTATTGGGGGCTTATATTACTAAGTTTGTTATAGATTGTACCCATTCATATAGTGTTGTTGAAAGAGAGTTATAGAAAGGTACACACAAAAGATATTTGAAATTACTATCTACTTGAATTAAGATGCTACTGTGTGATAAGGGGGTTATGAAGTTGGAATATGATCACCCTAGTAGTTAGGCACCTTCATGTTCATAGGGGGACTGGGAACTAACCACGCGATGGTCTGAGTGTATGAAGGAGAGGGATGTAGGAAATAATAGATAAATAAATGATGGACTGAGAATGACAAGAGAAGAAGTTGGTGTGATGGAAGAATATATTGGAGTATTGCACAATGGAAAAAAAATGGTATAGTAGGAAGAGGACTATGGCTGATAGAGAAGAGACACAGTGAGATTGAGGAAAGAGAAACGAGTGTAGTTATCTATGTTGAAGGACTATCATGCACAAAGAAAAATTAAAAGGATCGTTATCTCAATCCAATAGAAGGAGATACATTGCATCCCATTATCCCCACTCGAGCCAGACTCTGCGTCGAACCCTCGATCTCGTGTGCATCTCTAATGTCTAGAAATTTGTCGTGAACAATTGTAGTTAGTGAAGGAAGAAAGGATAACATTAAAGGTAGTCAGAGTAGTGTAAGTAGTATGCCAACACAGATTCAGTTAGAAACATTGAGGAAGAATACTGCCTAGTGCACCATCGTGAGGTTAGACCCCACTTTGAGAATGTTTGTATTTCACGGAGTAGGAAAGAAGATCGAGAACAACACTTATTTTTTTGTGAAGCAATATGGACCGTGAATAATGTCCAGGATGACGATGCAAAAATCATGTAGTTAGTGACAACATTCAGAGACCACGTTTTACTCTAGTATATGAAGTATCAATCCACTTTTCTTGCAGGACAAGCCAGAATGTTGGAAGACATTAGGAAAGCCCTATTAAAAGAGTTCTAGAAACCAAAGTGTGATTTGCAATGTATTACAGAACTAAAAGAGATCAAGTAGATATAGAATGAATCAGTCTGGGATTTTGAAAAAAGATTAAAGATATTGATGGATCGATTGACCTTCTAGATTCTAGATGAGAAACATAGGGAATGGTTCATTGCAAGATTGTTACTGTTGGGTATGTGTTATATTCTTTGCACGAGTAGTAGTGTCTGAGCGCCTGCGCCGGGCGCGCGGGGGGGTAAGA
>CBVK0103062060.1:0-11491 GCA_900067695.1 Picea abies | reverse complement strand
CGGGCCATTGATCAAGTCGACGATCTGGACCATAGATCCAGATGATACCGAGCTTTCGAGTTCCAGGGATTTTAAACTCACTTGATACGCACTGGGGGAATATTATTGAACATTGGGTTCAATGCTTCCCATGAGTTTCATGACATGGGTTAACCCCCTCTCGTGGATCCTAACTTTGGTGATTGTGGCGAAGACTAATGCCTGCAGGTTTTTTTCTAATGACAATCGTATTACAATGTTTGTTTGATGCCATACATGATCAATTAGTCCAATTCCCTTCTCTAAAGTGTTTTGGGTAAAAATCCTATTTGATTTATCTCAAGTTATACTAACAATTTTCCCATTTTCAACATTTGGGATTAAGCAATATTGATCAACAAGGTAAACCCCTTCTCATTTTAGAATGGACAAAAACTAACAAAAATCAGGGCCGAAAAAACGGTTTTAAGATCTTTGTAGACCAATTCATGTATATTGTTTATACATTTGTTCTAAATGAACATCCACCAAGATTATTTATATAATGTAAGTAGCTGCTTCAATTGAGTCTTGATGCCAGGGTAGGATATTGGTATTATTTTGAAGAATGTACCGTTATAATAATTTATGGTTTAGCACTAAAACATACATGATTCTCGTCTTCCTAACCCCTAAATTGTTTTCTTTGGAATACATTAGGTAAATGTTGAACTTAGATTTCATCCATTTTTCTATAAGAAATAAAAAAGTCACTTCCTCTTTTCCCACTCATTGGTCAAGAGTAAGTTTTCTCTATTTGTGGTAGAGAAAATGACGAAGTCTTTAAATTTTATGGAAGGAAAAACTTGGAATTATGATCCATATCACATTGTTTCTAACTTTGGGGTCAGAATTAGTTTTTCCCCTTATATTCATCATGAAGATCCAGATATAGAAAGATTAGCAAACAAATAAATTTGGACAAAAGTATAGGAAGTTCTATAAGGACATCAGTTTTATCACATGCAAAGCATACTATCAAGAAAGAACCAGACATTCAACAAAATGTAGCAGTTGAGATCATTCTGATTAATGATGACCAACCTTCAATTAAGGTGAATGCTATAGAAAGTTCTATTGCAACTATGGTAGTGAATCTAGACAATGGTACACTAGTGCAAGAAATTGACTATATAATGGAGATTCCTGATAAAACATAAATGCTCAAAAAGAGGATAGAAACAAATGAACCAAGTGAGAGATATGAAATTCAAGCCAATCAACCATTGCACAAATGAATGAGAATAGATTTAATCACAAGAAGAATTAGAAGTACAAATTATCGAGGGACACAAAAAGGATGAAATAAATGTTGGTAGATTGATTCTTGGAAATATGTGGTTTCTAGTGTTTAGATTCCAACAATGAGCATGCCACAAAATGAAGTATGAAAAAATGTGGGAAGTTCAAGGAAATTGTTAGTTAGTGAAAACTATATTGATTCTTTCGCTGAAATGGTTTTAACTAAGAATCAATCTAAGTAGTCCAAAGAAAAATTGTTCTCTCAAACAAATAATGAAGGGTTAGCACCTCCCAGATTATTAATTTCAGTCAATTATGACAAAATCACATTTGATATGGCCATTTTATAGTCAAAGGTAGATAATGCTAAAGGATAAATCAATTCTCATGAATATGATACCATAAAGGTTAAATTAGATTTGGACAAGATGCATGTTCACTTATCAGATAGGTTCAACTATAAAAGTAAGGACTATTGCATAGGTGTAACCTTTCACTCGGTACTAAAATCCTTATTTGATAAGATATAATGGAATAAACAAACCGATAATCTAAAATCAAGGGATTTGATACAAGCCACAACAAATCTCAAGAAACTGAAAGGGATGGTGAGTAAATTAGAAAGTCAGATGAAGCACAAGAAGATCGTTAACAAGGCAATATTAGTAAGTATTCATGATCTTTAATAGAGGGTGATTGCTCTTGGAGAAAATCCAAGTAATAAAGATTTTGTTAAAAAAATAGTTAAATAAAAGGATAAATAAATTTAGCTTTTAAAGTCAAAATTGAAGATACCAAGTTCAAAGCATATTCAAACTAAAGAATTGGTTGAGGTGCAAAAGGAAAAAAAACAATTTGTTGAGCAAGTTTCAAAGTTACAACAACAAAATATTAGATTGGGCCACATAATTGACAAGTTAAAGGAAGAAAAGAAGAATCAATAACATCCAAACTAGCTCAACAAACATCCACCCTAGTAGTGGAAATTATAAAGGAATATATTTTAGCAAAGGAAGGAGCTGAGGCAAAGAAAACAATAAGTTTGAAAAACCAAATTTCTGAAATTTTTCACAAGTGCTGTCAAAAGCTTAAGCAAATATCAAATATTTATTCTCAAGATTTTTCTTTGTATTTATAAAGGATTTAATATACCAACAATTGCACACATTTGACACATTTTTTTTTTGTATTGTATGTTAATGATGTGAAATAAAAATTTGAATATAATTTATTTTCATATTTATAATCGATAGTATTTATTATTGCATCATGTTGAACATAAAGACAAGTTTGATTTTATGTTGAAGTTTCATTAAATGTTTATAATCACTTACAACTATTGGATTCATTTGAATAGATGCCAAATATGTTTTCTTTCATCCAAACATTTTTCGAATATGTATTATGAATGTACTTGAATATATGTTTTCTTTGATTTAGTCTTTTCTATGAGCAATATTATGTTGAAGAAATTCATGTTCTTTGATTATATTCTATAGATGGTTAAATGGAAATATGGTGCCTTCAATGTGCAAGGAAAGTTGTTAAATTTCTTGATCTTTATTTTTCTTACAAGTCTCTTGTCATTATATACATATTTTTCTTAATTAGTTTTGATCTAATTGAGAAATAATTTATTTCTTTAATTTACTAGAGAAATATTTGTTCAAACGACTTTATTTTGAGGGTTACCCCCTCTGGCTACTAGATTCTTCCAGTTTATCCTAAAGTAGGGAGGTCAATTTTCCTCCATAGGGTGCCATGACATTGTTTCTTAGTCAAGAACGTCTCAAGGAACAACATCCATTTTGGCACCATTGCCAAGGAATGAAGGTTCGAGTTTCTATTCCCTAGGAAATGACAAAATAATTTTTATTTTTGCTTCTTGTTGGTGAACAAGGGTAAAATTAAAAGCTTAAAGGCTTTAGAGTAAATATTTTAGAATTTTAGTTCACTAGGTGACTTCATTTCTCAAGATAGAAGGGGAAATAAGACATTCTAGGTCTCATCCTAGTTTTGAAGATATTCTAGTATATTTTGACCCATAAAAACTGGTTACTGAAGGAAACGTATGCCACAAAGTGGGTTCTACATCTACATGTAATCTTGTTCTTGGAAAATTTCATATTCCTGAAACTGATTACTTTGAAAATCATCATGATTTCCAAAATCCTCAAAATATTCCTACAAGCCCTTCTATGGATAAAACTAGACCATTGTTTGATTTGTTGAGTTTTGGTTTGTCCTTATCTTCTACCAGAAAATATTCACCTTTTCTGTACTCAACCTCACATGCTTGCAAACCTATTACTCTTGAAGCCAAAAATTATATTCTTCAACATCTAATGGAAAACCCTCTTATCCCACTTCCTCCTAATGCTAATCCATGGGTAACTACTATGCATGGGACCCTTAGACTCCCTCAAAATTTGCATGACATGCTTGAAAATTATCTGAAAATATTGCCCAAATTTGATGGAGAAAGTGAGATATCAATAGAAGACCATATTGCATCTTTCCAATATTGCACAAATAATCTGGCTATTCATAATGAATATGTATACATGAGGAATTTTGTGCAGACTCTGAAAGGATATACTAGGAAATGGTTTCATAATCTCGCTGCAAATTCAATAAATTCTTGGGACTTGTTCCAAACAATTTTCGTGAATCAATGGAGGGAAAAAAGGGATCATCAATATTATTTGACATAATTTGCATCTTTAAAGAAGATAAATGGGTAAACTATTTTGGAATTCAATAATAGGTTTAATGAACCATACAATAGAATTCCTATAGATATTAGGCCCTCTTAAGAAACTACAAAGGCTACTTATGTAGCTACTCATGATCATGACTTTGTTTTGAGGGGGATGGATTATCAATACTCAAAAATAGGGATTAAATCCAATAAAGAGGCCTAATTAGACTCTTCCTTGTTGGGATGGAATAATTCTTTGGGTTATGGTTCAACAACCATTCGATGTGATTTATGAATCCGTTCAAAAATTATTTCTGTTCTTTTTATGTTTTAAATATGATTTACATAATTAGTACGAGAAATAAAACTAATTTAGAGAGTTTGAAGAAGTCTATTACTAAAAGATAACCCTTAGGAATAGTAAATGACAATGACCAAAATCTTTTAATTCTCTAAGAACTAATTCTACCAAGAAGTGTTACTACAATATAACCTTCATGAAACATAAACTATTATAATGTAGAAAGAGGAAACCTCTACTCCCAAAAGATAACTCTTGGAAATAGTGGATGGAAATAACCCCGTAACTTGGTTTTTCTAAGAAATAATTCTACACAAATATACTATTACAGGAATACTCCTAGGAATCACAATTTTCCATCTTATCCTTTATTGATTACATAAGTAATTCTACAATAATTAATATATTAAATGACAAACAAAGATTACGAAAAAAATAATAAAATTCACAAAGCACATCTAAGTTATTTACTGAAAATAATAAATCAAGAGTTCACTTAATCACATAAGATAACTTGATAGACTAGAAACCCTTACTAAACATGTAAGACATCAAATCAACAATAAAATAATCTACTAGCCAACATCAACCCACACATAAATATTAAGCTAAAATGTTGCTTGACTCCAAAAAGAGAGTTTCTAAATTCAACTTGAAATAATTCTAAGCTACAATCCTCCTCCAATCACCTAAGAGCCAAAGACCCTTTGTAGGAGGTCAACTCTCTCTTATTTATAAAATAAAACTAATCTAATTATGGAATAAAACAAAAAAAAACCATGTAAAAATCCATGCAATCTACTCATATACCACATCTCCAATGAATTGGAAGTCTTAATTCATGCATGCTCAACATTATTCTTTTCTCACAAATTGAAGAAATCATCCCATAGGTTGTGATGTGGAAATACATGTTTCTATTTTAGTAATTTTGAGATGGGGGTTCCCATGCTTGAATCTATTGATATGATTTTTTTCTATTTTAGGCACAATAAATTCTAGCTGAGTCATTCTCCAACTTCAATGATCAAACACTTCTAAAAATAGGCACAGGCCAAGGAAGAAATTCCTTGATTTTTCTATCACACTTCTACTTTCCATCCTCGCACTACTTCCAAAATGTATCCAACTAGTGGGAATACTCTAGACGAGATGAAACTTGGAAAGTTGTACCTCACAATACCACCTTCGGGTCCTTCTTGCCATGATGTTTAACATTTAGATTGAACTGTATTGTTTCCTTTTCAACATCAGTACCTGGATGTCATCATCACAAGATATATAAGTTAGGCCTTCAAATCTCATTTCATAAAATTAGTTGGAAATAAAAAGTCTATTGATATCATGGCAAGGTATTCAAATTTACTTCCCTGAGTTTGATCTCCTTTCATGGGTTATGGCATTGGTACTACCATATGTTTATTTTTTGAATCTGAAACAAATAGTGCCAAGTCATCAAATATGTATGAAAATTGAGTTTTATATCTAAGCAAGACCTTTCCAATGGTATAAGGCATGCCCAAAATGGATATCAAAATCAAAAGTTATCATGAAAATACGAACATACATGTTATTTCTTATGTGCTATGTCACACGCCTTTTATCTTTGGGTGTGATACACCTTGTGTCACAGACTTCTTCAGGTTTGGTGTGATTTACTTTGGATTTCAGATATCTTCATGTATCAAACCAAAAGTATTTTGCATGTGATTCGATAAAACATTAGTCGTTGTGAAGGAAAGTTTGAGAAGTGTGATGTGTCACATGAGACAAAATTTTGACATGGTGCGATATGAAAAATGGTGTCGTGGAGATAGAAAATTTGAGGGAATGAAAAATGTTTCATGAAGAAAATATTTGACTTGATGTGGTATGTCCCATGGAAATTTTTTTTTGAGTGGTATGTTTCACATGTGAAAACTTTTAGTACATGTGATACATTATAGAGACAAGAACTTTGGAGTGATGTAATGTATCACATAATATGAAACTTCCTTGCAATGTGGTGTATTGTGAAAAACAACTTTCAGTGTGATACGACACAAGGAAGGAATTCTTTAAAGAATGCAATGAAGGGAAGTTTTCCTTAGAGAAGAAGAAAAAATTCAGTTAGAAGTTCCCCTTTGTTGTGACCAAGGAAAGTTTTTAGCGATGTGATATGTTGTGACAAAAAATGTTTGAGGTGTGATACATGAAGTTCAAAAATATGTTGTGAGGAAATGAATATTCCTGCAATACATAAAAGGAAAATACGTATCACAAGGAAAGAAAAATTCACACAATACATAAAAGGAAAAATTGTATTGCAAGGAAACCAAGATTTTTGAAGAAGCAAAGTTTTGTACAAGTTTTTCTAAGGGACAAAATTGGCTCTCAAGTATGGGGAATGATTAATGCACATATCTACTTTATTATGTGAATACAATGACTTGAACTCACTAATAATAACTCATTTTGGTTCAAAACAAGGCCTAGGGATTAGAAAAAGCTGGCTTTCTCAAAGGAAAACAATACTTTCAAAACTACATGATATGCAAGAAATCATTAAAATTAAGATATAGAAACGTACTTGCCAAACTAAAAGAAAAATGGTACCCAACAATTTCATAAATTTAGGGTGTGTTGAGGCCTTAACACTTTGCGATGATGTTGAGAGAAAGGAGATCAACTACTTTAGACAACATGAAAAATGATGTAGTGGACATTGAGGGTAATACAACTTCTTCAAAAAATATTAATATTAAAGAAGAAAATTTTGAAAAGGAGAAATAGAAAGAGGAGTTACCTACTCAGGCTTCCTCTTCAAATCCTCAAGATTCCAAGATAAAGGATATGACCAAGTTAATCAGAGCACTCTCTAACAAAATTACAAGGCTTAAAATGTGGAATAAAGTTGTTGGTCAAGTACTTCAAAAATTTGGCCAAAGGAATCCACCTCAGAATGTTGGCCAAGGAAATCCAAACTTTGAAATTAGAGACCAAATTCCATTTAGGCAACCTTTTAACCCTCAATTGCTTACTTGAGAGAGAAGAGTTGAAGGTCCTCCAATTCAGCCTCCTTTGATAAATAATGTAGTGGAGGATTTTGTCATTGCATAGGAGATGGAGCATGAATTGTTTGAAGATCAAGACCCACCATTGGACATGAAATGTTTAGAAGAAGAAGGAAGTATCACACATTTGACCTAGGAAGATGATCAATAATCCCTAAGTATTAATAATAAGTTTTTTAAGACACAAAAAAAAAAAAGGTTGAGGATTTATCATTTGCTCAATATATGATTTTTGTTGATGCCATGCAACCTAAATTGAAACACAAGTATGATCTCAAACCAAAGTATCACACATTTGACCTAGGAAGATGATCAATAATCCCTAAGTATTAATAATAAGTTTTTTAAGACACAAAAAAAAAAAAGGTTGAGGATTTATCATTTGCTCAATATATGATTTTTGTTGATGCCATGCAACCTAAATTGAAACACAAGTATGATCTCAAACCAATGCATGATGTTAACACAAGTATGATCCCAAACCAATACGTAATGTTAACACAAAACATTAGGTAATACAATTGCATTGCATAACAATAATGTAATACAATTGTCATACGTGTAGGCATAAAACCTGTATGAAACTATAAAAGGGGAGAAATAGTATCTCATAGAGTAAGACACACTATGCTCAACAAAAGAAAATAAAGTTCTAACGTGGCATATCTATGTTAGAGAATTTATTAAAAAATTCACTCTCAGGAATAATATTTTATACATGCTTTGTATTATTAGGTGGCCACCTTGTCAACTTCTATCAATGTTGGCCAATTGACCAATGCTGGGTTGGCCAATTGACCATTCCAACTAGTTATGGTACCTATTTGTACTTGTGGGTAAATGGGAGGAGTGTGGGTAATTTGAGAAATCTCAATTTTTTATGTACTTTATTATTATTTTTATGTTTACTTTTGTGAATAATATTGTCCATCTTTTTTCAAACATAAATTTTTTCATTATATTATATAAAACTTTTCAGATGAAAAGTAAAATAATATAACAATAATCATAGAAAGCACTTTCCTCGACCACTCCAAGCCAAAGATATATGAAAGTATGAAAACTGAAATACTACCAACACGTAGGCTGATTCAAAACATGGAGCTAAGAACACCAAGTAAATGGATATGACCCCATAGGTCCATAAAACATGCCCCAATATACAAAAACAACGCTATCTCTTATGTATAGATAGAGAGAAAGTTCATCCAAAAATATTAAAACTATTGAAAAAAACAATTAAGAGGTTTAAGAATAGGGTGGGGCCCTCATTCCCCTTTTCCCATTGGTTGTAAACTATCTTCCCTTCTTGCATATGGAGTGCCTTCTTGGATAAAATGTCTGCCTCCTTATTTAAATCTATGTAAATGTGAGTGAAGTTGATTGTCCTGAATGATTTATTGAGGTCTCTGATTCTATCCTTCCATCAATCCAAAGAGATTACATGCAACTTCCCTTTATGGTTCAACCAATCTATGATGATTCTGGAATCTCCAAAAACTTGAAGATCTAAGATATGCAACCATGTAGTCAATGTTAATGTTTCCCACACTCCCAAAAGTTCATCCCTAGTATAAGTGCTTGGTCCACAGTTGAATGTCCACTTATAGACTGTCTGATCATTGATCCTAAGAACCCCTCCAACTCCACTTAGTTGTCCATTTGATTGCGCTGCTCCGTCAAAACAACTCGCTGTAAAATTATCTTTGGTCAATGAATAAGTGGATCTGGTAATTGGCACTTTTTGAAGATCCATATGTCTACCAACTCCTCCAAGTGACTTGCATACAACCGAGTGGATAGAAGGTCTTCCATTTTCAAATAATACTTTGTTATACAACCGAGTGGATAGAAGGTCTTCCATTTTCAAATAATACTTTGTTACATTCTAGCCACACATGGAAACTAATAAGAGAGGGTAGAGTAGGGTGCGAGGAACATTGTCTTAGCCATCTTTCAAAACAAGAGTTTAAATAGGATCCCTCCCACAAAGTCTTTAAACTAATGGATTTTTTAATCTTTAACCACACTTGATGTGTAAAATATCAATTGACCAACATGTGCATAACTGTCTGAGGCCTCTTTAAACATAAAGGGAAAATACTTGGACCAGACCATCCTCTACTTTGTAAATTATCCCATGTAAGAATTTTGTTTTCCACAAATAATCAGGTGCAATATTTTATTTTGGGTGCAAGGTCCCAAGTCCACAATTTTTTCTGCCGTCCACCAATGGGCTAGTGCCAAAGTTTTGATGCTAGGGAATTATAGACTTTTTTGGCAGTGAGAGTGCTCGATCTATCACCCCCGATCCATTTCATCTCATCAGGTCTATCCTGCAACTGTACACTAGAAAAAATCATAGCCCTACAGAATAAGTCCCATTCTTTCGTCTGTTCTCCCATGAGACCAAGGTCATCGCTTGCTTTCTACAAAGAGAAGATCGTTCCATGTTGACTAGATCCTCTGGCCTGGAAGAGAAAGTGAATGTTTCTTCGGTTTAATGAAGCTAGGAGGTCTTGAGAGAGAAGAGAGAAATTTCCCATACCCATCATCTTATCCTTGCCAATAAATATAGAATGGCTAGATCCAAGACTCCAACTCAACCAATGATTTATTACATTTATAGATTTTACTAGGTTTCTCCAGGTTTGTGAGGCATTTGTAGTTCTTTGAGTGGTCGATCTCAACCAAGTAGACACCGAGCTATAAAGAATATATTTATTTTTTATAACCCTATGCCAAATGCCATACTTCATTAGAACTTGCCACAAGCTGTTTGTCACCAACGATCTGTTAAAAAGGTAAATGTTCCTTAATCCCCAACCATGAAAAATATTTGGTTTTGCAATGTTATCCCATATGCAAAGATGATAATGCTGTTGAATACTGCTACCCGACCAAAGGAAGTTAAAAATCATTTGCTTGATCCTATTGATTACTAATGCCGTGATACTTTCCAAATCCATCCAATAAACATGCAAGATCTCAAGGGCTGCCTTAATAAAAGCACAAAGTGACCTCATAAGGAGAGTCATCAATTGCACCAATGGCCAATTATTTTTTTAAACTTTGCAATTAACCAATGCCAATCTTCAACCTTATAATTAATAGTCTTGAGAAAGTAGCCAAGATACCTAAAACCTTCATAAAGATCTGCAAACTTGTAAGGAAATATTTCCTTGTAAGAAACTAAATCCTCCTGTTGAATTCTAGAATGATGTAAAGTTGACCTGAGCGAGTTCACCATTAGACTTTTCATTTCGCAAAAGATTTTAATTATGTTGTCAGTCTCCTTCCATTCTTGAATCAAATCCATAGTCATGATGAGTACATCGTCCACAACAAAAAGATTGAGGATCTTAATTAATATGGAGACTTTGACTCCCATCAAATTCCCTTCAGCCTGTCCTTTCTTGAGGAGTAAATTGAGTCCTTCCATCACTAAAATAAATAACACAGGGGATAAAGGAAATCCTTGTCTTAAACCTTTTCCACTCTAGAATAAATAAGTATTCCCCCCATTTATCAAGACTGCATATGATGTGGTGATAACAACTCATTATCCAATTTGTGGTCGGAAGACCAAACCCCATTTGTAGTAAAGTCAACTACAAAAAATCCCAATTAATACAATCATAAGCCTTCTTTAGATCAAGCTTCAAAATAATGGCCTTTAATTTTTTCAACTTAATACCATGGATACATTCCCAAGCAAATCCAATTACATCCAAGATCTATCTACCGTTTAGAAAACCCAATTGCTCTTCAGAAACTATCCAAGAAAGAACATGTTTAATCCTGTTTGCGATGAGATTTGTGATAATTACAACACATATTACATAGGGCTATAGGTCTAAAGTCTCCAAACGAAGAAAGCCTTTTGAATTTTGGAATTAGATAAAGGAGGTCGAGTTTAAGGATATAATCACTTCACCTCTTCACTTGGATTCTTCAACCGCCTCCAGAAGGTCATCCCCTACTAGCTCTAAAAAGGAGATGAAGAATTCAACCGTCCACCCATCAGACCCCAAACTCTTGTCCTTGGTAAATCCTTTTAGGACAACAAGTAATTCCTCTTTGGTACAAGACTTTTCAAGTACTTGAGTATCCTCCTCATCGACTAAGCAGGGAAAGAGCTAAACTCTATTGACTTGATCAATACTAGTGTTTTGT
>CBVK0103062057.1:0-16444 GCA_900067695.1 Picea abies | reverse complement strand
GGAATATTCCTCCTCCTCTTCCTCCACAAAACCCTGACAATCCCTCTGCAAGTGACTAGTTCTTTGACAGATGGAACATCTGAAGGGGACTCCTAAATAATCCAGTTTTTGACCTAGTAATTCCCCCCTACAATCTATCTCAATAGCCTCCAATAAACCATTGCGAATATCTATTTCCACCAAAACCTTTCCGATACGTTTATCAGGCGCATTTATCGCTGTTTCATCCACTTTTATGAAGCGACCAAGCTCATTTCCAATGGATTCCATAGCCTTAGCGTTCCAAAATTGTAAAGGCATCCCGAGTAATAGCACCCAAAGGTGGCACAACTGGACATATTTTATTACTGGGTAAAAAAAAACCCTCCAACATCTTAGCATGAGGCTACTGCCATTAATAACCCACAACTTGTCTAAAACAACCAGAGTATCTTCTAGGGAATTGAAACCCACAACTTGTCTAAAACAACCAGAGTATCTTCTAGGGAATTGAAGAGGAATCCAAACCAACCCCTAGACATTGTCAAAAATTTTGGAGTGTACCCCAACATGGGAGCCCACATGGAACTCACCCATCTTGGTAGAGTTTGTCTACACATGGTTTGGTAAGAGAGGTGCCCCACCAGTGCACAAAGGGACAAATTATAGGACTCCTCCAGCCCGATATCACCACCAAGAACTATCCTTCACTTCGACCTATTTGGTTTGCACACTTTCAACAAAGGGCCCTTTCATCCTTGTGCTCTGTGTACTCTCCCTCCCGAGCTTCTAGGTTGAATCAACCTCCCTGTAGTGTCCTGTCTACCCATAAAGTGCACTATAATTTTTTTTTTCTAGGATAGGACCCTCTAGAGAAAGGCAAGGAGGGTTTTGGGGTAAGTGATATAGGCTCACCTCTAGTTGCAGAAGAATGCTCTGAAATGTGATATGCATTTGACACTTTTTTTAATTTACCACAAGCTCCAACAATCATCTCATAAATCGAGGTGAACTGTCCAACTCTGTTCCAGATGGCCTCGTCATCCACACCCATGAGTGCACTGACCTCAACTTCCATCTAGAAGCTTCTCCAACCTGTAGGTCTCTGCCACCTTACAGTCCTTCTGATCTTGTCAGCTAGAAGTCAGACACAACCAACGTTTTTAGGAGTACATTATTAAAATGGTGTTAATTATTTGGTTCTTGTAAGTTTCTGCAGTCACTTCATAGTGTAAAATTACCATCCAAGTAATAAATAAAATCGAACTTAATCTCCCCCATTTCAGATCTTCACTCTAGACAACCTATTCTAAAAAATAGCAGAGCTTCCGCCAACACAATGCCACCACCAATGTTAGTCCTCTTCTGTAAAATAGCAGAGAGTCCACCATTGTTAAGTATACAAACCTAAGTCAGCCAATGCAGAGACCCTGGTCTACCAATGCAAATCCACTGGTTCTGCTAAAGTACAGGTAGACTCCTTTCTATTTTTGATTGCACATAAACTCTCACCTAACTCTTGCTGTAAAAGGCATATTGTTAAGTCTAAATACCTAGGTCCGCCATTGCAGATCCCCTGGTTCTCCTCCTATCACTCTCTTTTCCTTCCACACAAATAGTATTTCCCATCTTATGATGCGCGTCTCAAGAATTTTCATGTTGGTTGAGATCATTCAACACAATAAACACTAGCTATCATGATTTTATCATAGTAAATGCTAGCTATCATAATTTTTATATAGTTTTATTAACCTATTAAGATAGGTCCTCATCAACGCAATTAAGTTGTCTTGACTTCAATGCTAGCTTTAACTTTTATCTCTATTTATTTAAATAAAAGACCAATTTCACCTTAGTACCTCCAATTTCCTACTAGTTTATCGAATGATGACCTTTCTATTAAGGATTCCATGACTTTGATACTTATTGTCCATTTACATAATGAAACATTACAAAATTGAAACTACTAAAACTAAAAGTTACAAAATATATAATTTAAAAGTGAACACATACTAAAATTATAATTGGAAGTGTTTGATTAAACATAAACTAGATTGTCATGCACGATTATTCGAAAAAACAAGATAAATAAGAGAGTGATAATGATTTTTAGGTTTTTTTTCTTTTCTTTTAAGTAGCATAAGAAATTTCTTGTCCACCCCACAAAGTGATACAAAGATAATGAAGAAAAAACAATTCACAAAAGAAAACTAAAACGAAATACAAAAAGTTAATTGAAACATGTATTTTTAACTAATTTGGTTGGCAAACTAAAATCATAAACAAGTCTTAAGAGGATTCTAACCAGTAGAAAGTAGAAATATATATGATTTTGAAGAGCTTGAAACCAAATAGTTAGTTTTGTCATATTATTATAGAAAACAATAAAAGGCCATTATTAGGGAAACACGGTTGAGGGGAGGTTTTCACTCGGGTAAAAGTTAAAAAAATCCTCTGCTACAACCTCCACAAATAACTATGGAGGTTTTTTTCGATGAATTTTTAGATTTTTTTGTTTAGTGGGCAAAGGTTTTTGTGGATGTTTGGTTCATAGTGAACTTCTACAGAAAATGACACATTAGTGCACTAATGGTATGTTAGCATTGTTGGTAGACCTGAGCATTATATGATAGTGCAAAAAATGACAAGCAAAGCGTTAGTGCTCCAAACTAGATATGAAACATTGATGTTCCAAAGAATATTTAAAGCACCAAACCTCCCTATGATCTAACTCATCGAGACATCATAACTGTAGTTCCCCATTTTTCCTACTTGTTTGATAGACTAGATATTATTATTTGAGGGCATTTGTTTATAAATGACCTAGTTTATTGACTTGTACTTTGATGATGGAACTCAAACTTTTAATTATCTGTTTGGTTTTAAAATATGATTTTAAATGGGTTCATTTAAATGTTTATATGATGAGTGGGATGAATTATATGTGCACTAGTATGCCATAACTGATGTTTTCAATTCATTTGGTTATAACACATTAAAATGAAAATGTTGGATACATAAATTTGTAGATGTCACTAATTGTTTGCCTAGTGTGATATAAAACCATAGGTATATATTGACGAGGGATTGTGTTAAAATTATAATGGACTCTGATTTGACTTAGGGTACCCTAAAATGTTATATGATTAATGTTATGCTTTGATTATGATTATGGAATTATTTCATGTGTTGATTGTGGTGTGTGTAGGCACATGGAACATGCTTGCTAATCGATCCATATAAGGGAAATGAGGTTTTATAAAAGTGTACGGGGTACTATCATGAGAGGAGGAACACCATTCTTGTTTTTTCCTACTAGCACATTTTCCATGACTTGGGTTGAAAATATGGTGATGCATTTATTTAGAGGGGCATGTTGCTGTGATGGTAGGTCATGGAATCGACCACTTACGAGGTTTGGCTAAGGGGCACATAATAAGATGATAACCTTATTCCTCAATGATCATTAGTCTCTCAACAAGGGAGACAAATATTGAGTTAATAGATTCTCAATAGTTGCACCATTTCTTCCACCAAGAAAGTTTGATGCTTGAAGGGCACACAAAAATATGGCACCCATGGAATGTATTGAAAGGTAATTCTTGAAGGGAATGAAGAAGCATGACACCCTTGGTATCAGTTATGAATTATCAAGTATATAGTGAAAAAATATTGACTATAGAATATAAAAGATGATTGCCTTAGTTTGCATATTTTATTTATAAATGAAAAATGATCATATAGTTTATGCATTTTACACAAAGGGAAATTTTGATTAAATGAATAGTAGTGTGAATGAAAATATATATTATTTAATTTTTCATAACAAGAGGAATGATGTAGCTAATTAAAAGTTACTAAGAAAAATAATACATTCTAGGAGTGTGCATGAAATGAAAATAAAGAAATTATTAATTAACTAAAACTAATTACTATTGCACCCATAAATCAAGGAGAAGAAAGAGGAACAATAATTCAAATTCAAATAGAAGTGTGGAAAAATAAAATTGGGTTGGGGGAAGTTAAAGAGGGCTAATAAATAACAAAAGTAGTAACTCCATGCGCAACCGCTAAAATAGGAAATGAGAAGAAATCAAGGGAACACTTAAGATTGAAAATAGAAAATGTGGGAGTTGGGTGAAGATAATTCATTATTTTATAATTTTAAATAAGTAATTATTTGTGCACTTGTGAATATGAGTGACACATGGATGGGTGAATAATAGGTAATTATTGATTTATTAAATTAGATATTTTCATGAGTTAGACAAGTGGCATGAGCCACAAAACCTATAAAAGAAAAGCTTGAGGTAATATGAAAACACTTTTTTGCACCCTAATGTTAGATGGTTGTCACAATGTTTGAGAACTTTCTATTGGTGATTGCTGAAAGTTTGGTTCATTAAAGCGTGTTGTGAAGTGGGGATTTTCTTTCGAAGCTTAACAACTTTACTCTTCTCTTATTGTTGTATTGGTACCTTCTATACAATTCTATTGCAGCTCGAGGGTCCTTGGGTAAGAAGTGTAACCATTGGATTTGGTGTGGAGGTCAACCAATGGATTATAAAAGGATTGAAAAGTTGACACAATGAGGGAGTTGGGCTCACAATTCAAAGAACCAACAAACCAAAGAATTGTTTAGTATATTTTATGTTAGTCAATTCATAAAATGTTATTGTGTGGGCACTTGTAAGAACTGAAATTGTTATATTGTTATTAGTTTCAAGTGATATGCTTGTTTATTTTTATAAAAATAAATTTATATGAATAGTAAAGTTTGTTTATTATATATATATATATATAAACTTTCTATGGAGTGTACAATGGAATAATTTTGTTTTAATATGATAAAATAAAATAAAAATTGTTTGTTATAGGAAGGAGTCAAATAGACTCGAATAGACTCACTTCCATACAAAGGACTGTTAACAATTCCATTGGTGATTTTCATTATATATATATAGGTTTTTATCAATTCTATTTGTGGTTTTATAACATACAAAGGTCTGTTAGCAATCCTACTTGTGATTTTAATGACATACATAAGTTATGTTAGAAAGATTTATTTCCAATAAAAAATATTTATTTTCAAAACCATTAGTGTATGATACCATATACAATCATGAAGTCCTACACCATCTTTGTATATTTCACATTATGGGATATAGTTTTTTATCCTAAGTGTGTTATAGATCCTACTTTGCCTCCTCCTATCTTATCTTTTGATGAAGTGTCAATGCAAGAGTAATAGAAGTGGTTTCACTTGTGTATTATATATTTGTATCATTGGAATGAACATAATATGTGAGATGGCTTGAGGCCTTTTCTGCCAATTTCTTGTCCTGACTTTTGTTCTATTTCTTATCATGGTATCAGAGCCCATTTATTCTTAAGGGTATGGTAGTTCCATGGTAGTGTTCCGTGGAAATCCATTGAAGATATGATGATGATGAAGTGATATTGATGCTATGAAAACACATATCTATATATTTTTGGATGAAAATGACACGAACAAGTTCATGATTATTTTTTGATTTCTTGTTTTGTAATATATTTTGAAATTTTTTTGTGTAGAAGATGTCTAATGTTGATTTCGGCTAAGAAGAACCCTACTATATGTTTCTAGTGGAGTGTGGAACTTGTTATTTGTAAGAGACTTGCGTTGGAATATGCACACTATCAACAAAGAGAGGAATAAAAAATATAGATCCGCAATGACAAAGAGCGGTTAGAGGTTCAAAGGAAGTGATTATTTCCCATGACCACGCCTAGCTGAAAAGACCCTACACACCCATAGATATGAAATCAATACCTCTATGAACAAAAATTGAGATATCTATAAAGTAGAAAATGCATCAAGAATCACCATTTCCCTTTATGGATATGAAACAAACTACATAGATAACTATCAACACTTGAATTTACTCTTCAATTTTGTAATCACAAGGATAAAGGTGAATTAAGTTTCAAAGGACCTCGACATTACATAGATCGACACAGGTTTAAGTTTAGTGTCTAGCATTCTGTTGCAATTATTTTCACATTTCTTGAATATGATTGTTTTTGTTGTAACTACTTAAAAAGGGAGGATTTCGATTGTAAATGTGCCTTAATCTAAGTTTAAAAAATTGTCTGCAATAGAAACCTCCTCTGAGATTGAAAATGGATAGTAGAGTCCTTGAATATATTTCACTCTCGATCTTTATCTCTCACACATAGACACAAAAATAATTGTAATGACTTACTCAGATGGGGAAAACGGTTGGAAGAATACTAGAGTTTCATTATGTTTCAATCTCTCTCTAACTAACAGGTTTTTGCAAGAAAAATGAAACAAGAAGATGTGTCAATTGTTGATTACGACATAGAATTTCAATTATGTGTTGTCAATTATCACATATTTTGTCCATGGGTTCCTCTAAATTTGTATGCTCATTCCAAATGTATGTGTGGCTTGGGGTTTGATCTGAGCATTTATCTTATTTTTATCTTTTGAGTTATTTTTTATCATGATTTCCTCCCTTGGGTAATACAATAACCCATGATTTATCCTTCTCATCGCACATATCCTGATTTGGGTCTTTCAAAATTGATATGTCTTACCATTTGGATTGTAGTTTTTCTTAATAGGCCCCAAAATGCATCGAACATGTAACTATGTACACCAATAAAGTATTTTAATAGTTACTTATGAAATGTGTCTCCTTTGCTAATGTATCACTACCAAAAGGTCATAGTCTTTATGCTTCCATGCTGCATAGTAAATGAGACCATATGGATTTTGAGTACCTTGTGTTACACGTCAAATTTCCACACTTGAATAATGTGTCGCTCATAGCGAAAACATCACATTCTAAGTGTCACAAGTGCCACACGTGGTGCAAACATTACATCCTAAGTGTCACACTCAAACCGTCGAAAGTGTCGTAAAATTCCTAATATAATTTTGGTAAGTGTTGCAACTTAATAGACACCATGTAAATACTTGTCACAAACCCTAAATCATGTTGGAAGGAAAATCCCCAATGCGGTTTCCAATTTCTGTTACAGAATGTTTCATCTGTGGATAGATGAAACTTCCCTTAGATTACTACACCCCTATACCAAGACAAAAACAATACAAGTGGACACTAACATCCCTTTAAACTTATCTTAACCAATTAGAATGAGAAGGACAGAAAGGATATGATGAACCTATTTCGACATTTGTCCTCGCTACTTCCAATCCCTGAGCTTGATCTTCAAAATCCTTGGTGCAAATTGATATTTGCAATGAACAACAAAGGAGAAAAAATATGTCCTACTCTACAAGATTATATAAGACAAGTCTATCTACAAAGATTAGAACAACAATAAACAAGGAAATGAGAAAATACACAATCTTGAAGGAAATAGGCCAAGTATATATTAATTGGAAAGAAAAAAATAGATACTTACAGAGCACAATTGATGGAAAAAAAACCTCTACAATCTCTCGTTGTCCAACCCTTGCATGAACAATCTAAGATCAAAATAACAATGCTATTACTGATCTCTTCCTCCTCTTCCACCATGGGGATGCCTCCAATTTATAGCCTTTGAGAGGCTCAGCCACCTTCAATATTTTTGGAATTAGTCGAGGATATGGTTCCATAGGTTATGATCATTTCCTTATATAGATCCATGGATTAGGACTCAAGCCAAACAAACCTCATCCAAGTTAGAGATGACCCTTAGAAAGAGGCGGAGGATCCCAAATTTTCCTCTAACAAGACTGAAACTCCCCTAGAGTGAGAGACAAAGTGACATGGTTCTCCCTTAATGGTGCTCCATGAGAACATGGTATAAACCACTTGATTGCCGATCATTGAGGTAAATCATTAAGAAATGTGAGGGAAATCACTAATGATGTCAATGACTCCCAAGGTACCCTAGTACATTCCAACGAATATGAATAAATGAGATGAGTTCGAACAATCGTGGAATTGATAGATCATGGGTCATTGATATAAACCCATTGTCAAAAGTGAGGATGCCTGCCATTGATGCATGCAAGTCCCAAAGTGCTAACTGGTTTCTAAGTCTAATTCCTGGATAATGTGATGAAGTCGATAGGAAAATACTCATAGAAGGAAGGCCATGATGTATCCCCCATCATCGGCACAAAACTGACATAGGAAAGTGATGTAAGATGGTGAATCAAATGAGTATGGATTGATGAGGAAAATGAAATTGGTAATACTGTAGATAGATGGTTTGAAGTGAAACTTCCCTTGAACATTTCAAGGCATGACAAGTGACTTGGTAGCATTAAATCGATAAGTACCAATAACATAATGTGATGGAAAATGGAGCACCCTTCTACTGGAACAAAAAATTATAGTGACACATGGAATTGGTATGACACAAAGACAAAAAAATTACCCAACTGTAAGATGATACACAAAAAGGTGCCATGTTCAAGGGAGACAATAGATGCCATAAAGGATTCCAAAAAACTTGAACTACTTCCTCCAATTCCCCCCCCAATCCAGATAGATGAGTACCTCTTTATTTTTTAATGAGCTTTAGGAGGATAACATATGCTCAATATAGCTCATACTTTGGATGAGTCCCTCGTCATATGTTTAACGAACCTGAGGAAGGAGGGGTTTGGTCCTGTATGGGTCCTAGATATTGGACTCACATTGGTGCTTTGATGCATAGTTTTACGATCCCAAAGAAGGTAAAACCGATGGTTTTTCACGTTTAGAGAGTATGAAAATAACTTAAATATGACTCCATGGATGACTTCTTCATAATTTTAGTCTCCCAAGCCTGAAAAAAGTGTAAAAAAATACAAGGGAGAACTCTTCTAATCATGCTTGATTAGAGTGTTCATTTTTTGTAATTAGTCTGGGGATGAAAAAGAGATAAAATATAACTTGAAATAATCCCTTTCAAACCTTTTAATGACTGTGAAAGGAAGCACGATCACTCAAAAATCCTTTCATGTTTAGAGAGTCTGAAAAGATCTTAAGGGAAAATCCAGGGGGTTCCTTTTTTTATAACCTTTACTAGTCCGAAAAAGTGGTAAAAGTATACTCAATCACCTTCTCATGTATTTATGAGCACGAAAAATAACAAATACTAATATCGGTAGCTTATTCTCATGTATTTACGAGCACGAGAAGGAACAAAGACTAAGCTCATTCTAGAAAAATAATACTACATTACGATGGGAATTACCTTCGAACGAGGATCTCTCCTAGTAGCATGTCTCTCTAGAGGTATTTTTCCCCTCGCTTATTTGGTAGAAGTTAGTGTTTTTGCTCCAGCATGTTGTCTAGAGTTTGGAGACCTGCCCCCCAAACATTGTTTCCTTCGAGGACTCTTCTTCTTTCCTCATTTAGGTTCTTTGTTTTTAATGGAAACATTTTCACTAGGTGGAGGAAAAGAAGGTTCAAGTACTCAATCCAGAGTGAGAATCGATTGTAATGGAGGGGGTCTGTTTAATTTTTTTATGATCTTGATAGAGATAATGAACTATGCTCTTAGCTTCTATTTCATTTTTTAATGAGCTTACCATAGAGAAGAAGAACTATATTCAAGACCTCTGTTTCATTTTTTAATGAGCTTTCCAGAGAGAAGCAAAACTATTCTCAAGACTTTTGATTCATTTTTTAATGAGATTTCCATAGAGAAGCAAAACTATTCTCAAAACCTATGTTTCAATTTTTAACAAGCTTTCCACAGAGAAGCAAAACTATGCTCAAAACCTATGTTTCATTTTTTAACAAGATTGCCACAGAAAAGAAAAACTATTCTCAAAACCTCTCCTTGATAATGTCTTTGAAGATGACAATGCTCTAGAAGGAATACATGTCAAGGGACAAGCGTTAGCCATGGATTCCACGAGATCTTCACTAGGTGGAACAAAACCACTCTGGAAGGATTAATACATGTCGATGACCTCGATAAGGGTAGGGAGATCTAGCTCTAATATCCCTATCGAAGATATGACCATGTCAAATAACATATCTAAGTCAGGAGAACCAAGATATTCCCTCTCGTGCAGGGTTGAACGCATGGGGTAGGTTGTTACATAATTTACCTGTGATGAGGCAGACATTGCTGGCATGTATGGACCATTCAGGGAAGGTGGATGGTTGACCATCATATAAGGGTCAATGAATCAAATATGGTTGATTGTTACTATGTTTCCATTGTGAGGGAAACATATCACTCAAAAGAGAATGGAGAGAGAACTCTCATAACGTAGACATAGTCTCACCCGAGGAGCAGGTTAAAGTCCAAGGGGTCATGAAATACCATCACATCGACATCGACTATTTTTCCTCCCAAAGTAACCATAAACTGAGGAAAGATCCCTAAAGGTGGACTAAATCTTCTGTCAAAGGTCAACAGATTCTGAGTCACATGTGCAAGCTGTGGGGAACCAAAATGTTGCTAATCATTCACAGATATGATACTAACATAATCACATTTGTCTATATAGTTTTAGGAATATTCCTATCACAAACCTGCATGGTGATTTGAAAAGGAACATAAGAAGAAAGACAGGCTTCTGTTAAATATTCTAATTAATAGAAATCATATAATTTTTTAAAGGGGGTGCCATTGTGATGGGAAGAGTCCCCCCTTGTCCAGGTGAATCAATATTAACGAGCTATACCTAAGCGACATCCTCACTCTTTAAATGGGGATCGGGATCGATCAATGAAAGAACTAGATCACTCACTTGGGTTTCAATTTTAAGATGAAGAGCCGAGTTGATCGATGACGAAACTGGATCAACTACTTGGGTTAGTGGTTCAATCAAGGATGAAACCACATTGACCACTTGATCAACCATACTAACTGGGGATGGAACCATATTGACAAATCCATTAAATAATGTTGTTTTGGTAGAGATATTATGATAACCAGTTGGAAGTTGAATCTTTTCCAAAATAAGAATCCTTGTCCATACAAGGGAAAAGGTGAGATTAATGATCACTTTTGCATAACATACAAGGAAATTTGGAAGCTCTATTCTTCTAACCAACCTTGAAGTCACTAGCTGACGGGGTGTCACTAGCATGTTCAACAAGGGATGATGACGTGGAAGATCAAATTTCTAATACCTTGGGGAGAATAGGGAAATCCCTTAGAAGGTGGTCACTCTTACAAATCTTGCAAGGGAATTTGGGTGTAGGATTCTTTGTTTTAGACTTGTCAACTTTATAAACACTCCCAATAAAATTAACAATAGTTGGTTGCTCAAATACAACATGACTGGAAGTAGTTGGGGGCTTGGCCTCTTTTTGGTTCTTCTTCTTCTTCCCCCTATGTTTCTTCTTATTATTTTCAACCTGGCTACTTTCTTTATAGATTTCACAAGGCGAAGAAGGATAAAGGGAAGGAAACCTGACAGGTGAAGAAGGAAAAAGATCGACATGAGGTTAATTTTTCAGTGGTGTGCTTACATCCAAAGCATTAGGTGCATTTGAAGCACTGGGAAAAGTTGATATCACCGTAGTGGGGAACAACCAAACCAATAACCCGATGGTGAGTCCCGAAAGACTCAAAGTGGCAATGCATGGAGGACCAATGTTTCCAAAAGAAGGAAATGTGAAAGGTTCCTTGGGAAAAGGGGTTCCTTCATTGATAATCCAAATAATTGATGCCATTGACACTGACTCAAACTAAGGTCCACTAAGGAAAACAAACAATGCACGCTACTAATCTAAGAAGAAAACAATCAAACAAACCTTATCATAATGAAACCACTAGTTGGTGATGAAATCTAACATCACGAGATCAATATAGGAAGGGGTTAGGATAGAGCGAGTGAATTAGTTATGTTGGTGACCTGCTTAATGGACTTATGCCTTGTTGCAAGTTCCCACATGGTTTTACCCATGGGTGTACCCTCCAAGGAGCCTAAGTGAGTTTCGCCAACATCTGACCCAGGTACGGGGAAGACTCCCCTTCACCATCACCTTGTGTATCAACCCTAAAGATATAGGCCACTAATGTTACCAACTTGTAGTTAGCCTCCAAGTGGGTACAGTCGATAATCAAGAAGGAACGTATAGGCATGATAACAAGTTTGAAATTCTTCAAGAGAATTGAATACAAGTGGATCAGAATGTTACTGAGAACCCAAAATGGATTCAGGATTCACGAAGCTCCGAGACCAAATGAGACCATTTGTTTCTCATGAAGAACCCACAATATACAATCTTTCCACTACATGGGTTAAGATTCGAAGGGGAAATCTCCGTTGCACTCCCACATGCGACCTCATGTTTAACCCTTGTGTGAGAGGGGGATTCAAACTATGCTTATATGAACAATTGAATTTATCACTCTCTAGCACAAGTTTTTATTTTTTACGAATGGCTTTGGAAAGTTATCCTCACAACCTATTCCAAATCCCTACACTTTAAGCTAATGTAGGTTCTCTACTATATAATATAAAAGTGTCTGATCAATTTTATAAGCGCTTCATTTTAGGGATGTTTTTTACTCAAGGGTGAGAAAGTGAAACTTATGATGTTTTAGAATCGACTCCAAAAGAATGAAAAATAATGAGATGCAAATCTTTTTCTTCAATGAATACTACATACGGGATGGAGAAGAGGTTTAACTTTATTCAGTAAAGACACCCGATTCCCAAATGCAATTTTCTAAATGCAATCTACTACACTACCCAAAAGAAAGAACACAATTATCTTCTTTATTTGATTTTAAAAGAAAGCAAATGCGAATCCTTTAATGCTTCATTACATTCAATCAAAATGAAAGAGTTAGATGCATATACAAAAGAAACGAAGAAAAACAATTTCAAACAAAGAATACAGTCAAAGGATAACGAGAAATGAAAGAAACAAGTATTATAACTCGTTCAATCAAGAACTCAAAGATTCAAAAGAGATAGAAGATAAACACTCACTAAAATCCTCAAATTAAGAGCAACAAGAAACATAAATCAAGCTAGGTTGTCATAAGAGTCCTAATCATCTAGAAAAGCAATATGTTTCAAATGAATACAAGAAGGATCAATACCAAGAAACCTTTCCAAACCTTAGTTGATGAACAATCCTAAATAGTCAAGAAATCCGAAAGCTTTATGAGATGAAGATTAGATAAAATCAAAAGGAAAAAAAAAACAAGGGATCATGTTAACCCAAGGGAACCACACCTAACAGAAAATTTGCAAATTCAAAGGAGAAACATAAATGAGTGATAAATTCTGAACTATTAGAAAAACAAATTCAAAAATTCTCTAAGAAAAAAGATCCTCGGTATTAGACTGAGAAAAAGTGAGCATAAAGCGGCATAAAAACTCAAAAAAGTAGATCAATGCTCATGTTTTCAAAGGAAGAGTGTGCTACAACACTCTGATATACACTACAGGGGATTGTTGATAATAGATCAATTCTCTTGTATACACAGTAGAGGAGCGTTACCCTTCCCAAAAACTCTGAAATAAGTCTTAAAACTCAAAAATATTTTCCAAAAACTCAGTGGCCATGTTGAGTGATGAATGGGCCCACAACATAGTTTGAAGCATCTGTCTTGATCTCAAAGGGTTTTTGCAGGTCAGGTAATGAAAGCACTAGGGTGGATCACAAGCGTTGCTTCATATCATCGAACTCTTTCTATTGGGATAGGCCCCACACAAATTTTTCCTTACCACCACCTCTGGTCATTTGGCTCAGAGCCCATGAAATATAGGTGAATCCCAACATGAAGCTTCAATATAAATTGGAAATCCCTAAGAAGTTGTGAAGCTCAGTGAGCATGGTTGGGGATGGCCAATCACGAATGACTTGTATATTTGTTGGATCAACATGCACACAATGTGCATAAACAATGTAGCCTAGGTATTGGACCTTGTCCGTGTTGAAGGAACATTTTTCCAAGTTGGCATATAGCTTGCACTGTTAGAGAGTGTGCAGAACCTGTTGAATATGATGCAAGTGTTCTACCCAAGTTTTGTTGTAGACGAGGATTTCATCTCGATACACCACAAACAAATAATTAGTGAAAGGCTACAAGATATCATCCATCATCCTCGTAACATTTGTTGGGGCATTTTACAAAACAAAGGGCATGATCGTCCATTCAAAAATACCTTCTTTTGACTTAATGGTAGTTTTCCATACATCTGTCGATTCTATTGAGACCTGATGGTAGCCAAACTTCAGATCCTTCTTACTGAAGAAATTTCACCCCTTGATTTGATCAAGGAGATCGTTGATTCATGGAATTGGGTACTGGTTCCTGACTCTGATTTTATTTAGGGCCCGGTAATCAATGCAGAGTCACCAAGTCCTGTATTTCTTTTGTACCAACATGATTGGGCTTCCACAACGTAATAGGTTCTTTTGGCTATCGTTATCAATGATGAAGTGCAACATAGTGTCTTTTACTCACATCTGTGAATGAAATATGCACTCGCCTTCCTATGGATCATCAGGTTCACCGAAATGGATCTTGGTGGTAGAAATGGTGGCACTAGGCTTTGCGTTAATGATCTGTCTCCCCTTTTCTCATTTTGACTCAAATTCAAAACCCACATCTGATTCAAAGGATTTTACCTCATCCACCAATGACTACTTTGAACGGTAATCAGTTGTGTTCTGCTAGGGGCTCTCCTGGAAGTCACACCATTTTGTGGTATATTTATTTGTCTTCTCATTGTCCTTCTTTGCTTGCATATTGGATTGGTTTCCCATATTTTCTTTGTCCATTTTTCTGCAGGTTAAGGCTTCCCTTTCCCTACTTCTTCTATGAAGATTTCTCAGACCCAAAATGTTGCATATTTTTTTAAGCTTCTAATCGATTTTGACGACATATCGATAGGTCACACCCAAGGATGAGATGTCCAAGAAATTCATTTCTATCTGGATGAGTCTATCCATACCATCGTGGTAATTGAGCACTAGATGTCACTCATAATATTTGATACCCATCGTGGTGCGCAAGGTATGGAATAAATTAGTGAAATCTGGTACTGTTTGGTTTCTTTCCTACCACAGTGTGATCCATCTTGTATATAATTCATCATAACTTCTAACAGGGTAGTATTTTTCCTTAATAACATCCCTCAAGGAACCCCAAGTGGGTGAGGGTAGTATTTTTCCTTAATAACATCCCTCAAGGAACCCCAAGTGGGTGAAACTACAAATAATGTGGATCCCTCTATTTCATTTTTCTCACAGAAAGTATCCCACCAATCTTTGACATGGGGGATGGCCTTGAGGAGCAGAAATGTAATATTTTCTTTATCGAAAAAGTTGTGGA
The DNA here is from genome assembly GCA_900067695.1 of Picea abies. Taxonomy (NCBI): domain Eukaryota; kingdom Viridiplantae; phylum Streptophyta; class Pinopsida; order Pinales; family Pinaceae; genus Picea; species Picea abies. Next base: position 1,189 of record CBVK0103062057.1, on the reverse strand, counting down.
TATAAAAATACCCTTCTAGAAGGTTTAACCATTTATCTATGACATCGGCATCTATTTTACCTTCAAATATAGGAAAATCAAAATTGATCTGTACTTGGAAGGGGGTGACACCTCTTCTTGAGGTGGATGTGTCGCTTGTTGACAACAATGAAAGGATTTGTGAAAAGTTGTCCATCATCTCATTCCTCTTTCATTCAAGGGATTCCTTGAGAAAATTTTTGAAAGGATATCATGTCCTGTCATCTTTATTTTCTCGCACCATAGACGATTTCTTTGGCGTTTCATAGAAGTTGTCCTCAAGAGAAACAAGCCTGATACCTAACTCTCTATACCCTAACCACATTAGGGACATGCATTAAGAAAACGACAAGGAGAAAACCACTCTGATAGCACTGATTTGGATTTATGAGTGGAATGAAATGAAACCATGGATTTATAATATTAACACAAAGACACAGTAAAAAATAATAGAGATACAGTAAAACTGGGCTTCTATAAATAAGAAATATGTTGAAAATTGTAAAATGCAAACTGAAAACAAGCTTGCTAGAATGGTGACAACTTATCTCCGAGAAGAGATGTGACGAATATGCTCATTCACAAGAACATGAGTACCACGAGGCTCTAAAGGAATTCCAAAACCCTAGACATCGAAAAACCTAACCCTAGGAGATGAAGNNNTCCAAAACCCTAGACATCGAAAAACCTAACCCTAGGAGATGAAGTGCCAACATTCATGTGGGCCTTGTTGGGGTAAGTTAGTACATGAACTTCTCCTGGTCATAACTTTTACAGACTATCTCTGTTTAGGGTCCATGATAGCTTGTTGGAAATTTATTAATGAGAATATTCATTTAGGGGGATCAATCAAATCCTTTGGCTATCATTTACATGCATGATCGTGAAAAAGCGTCGTTTAGGCCCTCAAAATGGCCCTGAAAGTTCAAGAACAAAAAAAATGCTAAAAATAGTAAGTTGCCAAAAAACCTTTTTGAGCCAGTTGGACAAGGTGGGTGGCCATCGAGATCCTCTTGGATGATCTAATAAGACCAGAAGATAGTTCGAGAGTGAGATGGAGAGATATATAGAGGGAGGTATAATGAGAAAGAGTGAAAGAGGGATATAGAGAGAGAGTGATTGTGAGACTAACAATAAGGAGAGAGAGAGAGAGAGAGAGAGAGAGAGAGAG
>CBVK0103062053.1:0-18252 GCA_900067695.1 Picea abies | reverse complement strand
TTGGCACATACATGAGGTGAAGAGTTGATGATGTTGGTACATATTGATGATTCATAGTTGATTATTACTTGACACATGATTGGTACATACTTGGTACATGGTTGGTTACACTTGTTTATGGTACATATTGATTACAGATTGTTTGGTACATGCTGGTGCATGGTTGATGCACTTGTTTATGGTACAGGTTGATTAAAGGTTGAGGTATAGGTTGATGCATTGTTGATGCATGGTTCAGGTTTATTGGTACATGTTTACATTAGTATATCTTAGAGTGATAGTGTGATAGTGGTTCCATCATTCTACTTCTACTTCAGGGTGGTTAGACGAGGCAAGGACAGGTGGTTGTAGTTGAAGAACATAGGGCTTTGTAGCCTCCTTCTGGTTGTAGCCAGAGAATTAGGGAGTTGGAGCTTCCCTTAGGTTGTATCCTAAGAAACTAGGAGATTGGAGCCTCCTTCCAGCTGCAGCTGGAAAACAAAGGAAGTTGGTGTTTCCAATGAATGTAATTCTTCAAGACATATAAGATAAAGCATTCTGTGGTTTTCTCCCAATTTTTCTTTCCACATAAAACAATGGTGAACTCTGTATGTGTGTGATTGTTCATTTCATATTTCTCATTATTGGATAATAATTCTACATTGATATAACACTTGGATTATTTGGAGAAAAATGATTATAATTACACTATTACTGATTCATCCCCCCTCTCAGTAATCCAACAATTGGTATGAGAGAAGGTTCCTTCAGAAATTAGTTTAACCACTGAAAGGTAGATCATGGAGAGTACAAACTCATATATAAATGGAATACCACACTTTGATGGACATAAGTATGCTTTGTGGAGCATAAGGATGAAGACATATATACAAGCATAGGGGTTTGAAATTTAGCAATCAATTGTAGATGGATACCAACAAATGACAAAGTAGTGAAACTTGGTCAGATTAATTCCAAATCTACCAATGCACTTTTGAATGGTCTCAATGAAACAGTATTCACCAAAGTTGCACATTGTAAATCCACCAAAGAGATTTGGGACAAGCTTCGAAATATTTATGAAGGAGATACAAAAGTCAAAGAAGCAAAACTTCAAACTTACAGAGGTCAGTTCGAACAACTAAAAATGAAGGAAGATGAGAATATTGCAGCCTACGTCTTAAGAGTTGACTAAACAGTGAATGCAATCATAGGATTGGGAGAAGAAATAGAAGAATATGTAATTGTTCAAAAGGTACTAAGATCTCTTCCTATGAGATTCAACCCTAAGATATCAGCACTAGAAAAAAGATCATATCTGAACTCAATAAGAATGGAAGAACTGCATGGAATATTCACAGCATATGAAATGAGAACTGAACAGGAAAATCCAAATGTAAAAGAAGCATCCTTAAAAGCATCCAAAAGATCAAAGCAAAAGAAAAAGGAATAAGAAAAATATAGCAGTAGCAGCGACGTCTCGAAAGATGATGAAGAAGTGGCCAACTTCATCAAAAGGCTGAACGAGGGAACCAATGGTAGGTATAAAGGTAAGATTCCTTTAATTTGTTTTAATTGCGATGCTATTGGTAATTCTTCTAGCAAATTTCCTCATAAGAAAAAGAGAAATGATTAAGCTTACTGAAAAGGAAAACACACATATAAAGGAAAAAGAACTACAAAGAAATATTTCAAGAAAATCTTATCCATCAAAGAAGACATCTCATCATCAGATGAACATGAAATTAGTGACAGTGAGACATGAAGAGTTCTATTCATGGCAGTAAAAGATTCTGACAAAGAAGAATCCAAAGAAGAATATGAAGAAGTTGAAGATGAAATTAAAAAGGCATAATTTTACTATCGAGAAGAATTAATGTGTGCCATAAAAGTTATCAGAAGAGAAAACAAGAAAAACAAGAAACTAAAAGCAGAACTAGACAAGGAAAATGACACTTGAGAAATAGAAGAAATGATCACAAGATTGAAGGTTCAAATAAAAGAAGATAAAAGAATTGAAGAATCACTCAAAGAACAACGAGAAGAAAAGGACAAGATCATTGGAAACTTGGAAGAAGACGTTGTCACACTAAGAAAGGATATTCAAAAGAAAAATATGCAGAATAGCTCAAAAGTTCTGGATGACATTATCAACAGTCTTAAATCTCATCTTGACAAGTCTGGACTTGGATACAATCAGGCAGAAAATGGATCAATCTCCAAAACAACAGAGGAAGAAACAAATCTAGAAAGGTATGCAGAAACAATTAAAGGGGATAGGAAGATGTGCATGGAATATTACAAGGACACTCTGCCACAGAGAATATTCATAATTTAGAATCAACAATAGATAGATAAGCCTCAAGAAGAAGAATGATTCATAAGAGCACCTTCTTTCAGAAGATCTTCAACTCCCAGGTATCAAACCATATTTTTTGGTTTATGTTATGCATGTAATAATTTTGGACATAAAGATGTGAATTGCAGAGCTAACAACAGGAACAATAACAACATTAAGAGTCATATAAAAAGGGGTTACTCAAGGAGACCTAGTGAAACACAAAGAAGAAGTTACAACAGGTTTGAATCATTGAGAATTGAAGTGGAATGTTACAAATGGAACAATTTTGGACACGTGTTGACGGGCGAAATAGTCCATCCATCAACTGGAAGAGTGGAACCGGTCCGGGGTTGTCTAAATAACCCAAGTCGTTTGGTATGAACCACCCTGACGAGTTTAACAGCTCCGTTGGCCGCTCTAAGGTCTCGTAAGGAAACCGAAGAGAAAGTGATCTGAGCTAAATAATCTAAACTAAGGAAACTAGAAACTAATAAAAACAAACTAAAATAAACTAACTAACTAAATAAAGGAAACCAAACTAAAATAGAGGAAACTAGAAACTAATAAAACACACTAAAACTAGCTATACTATTCTAACTATAAACTACTAACTACAAGATACTAACTATGATTACAATAACTCAAATCAACTACTTAATTATCAGCTAAGATCATTCTTTATTCACAAATATACATTATGGACAAACTACAGATTTGATTAAAACCTGCAAAACTCAAGTGTTTGCTGCCCTAAGACAGCCAATGATCTATTTTTGTCTTTTTTGTATTTATAAAACAGAAAGAAAGCTAACTGAAATTAAATAATCTAATCTAAATCTAACTAAACTACTAATTAATTAAAACAATAAACACCTAACTAATTAACCTGGAAACGCTCCAAGTTTGTCCTGTGTATGATGGCTTCGTAAGCTGGTTGGAGGAAGAAATTCACACCATTTAGCCCTTAAGCTTTTCGCAAAGGATCAACTATAATGCTTCCTGAAGTTAATTACAGGACAAACAAGACATAAAAGAAATCATAACAGTCTTCAGATTATGAATTCATGCAAGAGGGAAACCTACAATGCAACAAATTCATATATGATAATTCAATTCATAAAGAAGTCAAATCTATCATTCATAAACTGAATCCTTAAACTGTTATGCCTTTTATCAAATTGGAAGTAACAAGGTATGCATAATAATAAGAAATTATATCAATTGAATTCGATTTAGACAGCAAAGTGATACTAAACCAGAAACCAAAATGATATACAAAACTTAGAACAAAGTGTCAATGTATTGAGAAGCAAAAGCTATAACAACGCATCAATTCTGCTCCAGTTTGAATGAGCATTACATATCCTTGTTCTCCCAAACTGAGGATTGTTTGAATATTACAAAACCATAGGTTTAAATAAGTTTTTTCACAAGGTAAAACACCCTTGTGAATAATAGCAAACAATTTTACAAAATCTGGGAATAATCCCAAAATCCCTTAAACTAAGTAACTAAAATGCAAATGAAATCTGTAGATCATCTCCTAGCTTCCCTTAGTATCCATTGCAAATTTGAATTACCCTGCAATAGACACCAGAATCAAGTTAGAAGATTGTTTTATTCAAAAATAATAACAAAATTGATTCTATAGACTCAGCTACAGAATCGTTTGATTCTGTAGCTGGTCTAGAATAGTAAAATGACCAGATATAAACCAAATTAGATTGAACCTAATCACTTAGAAATAATCAACACATCACTAATGATTAGATCAAATAAAACCGAACAACATACAATCGGGACAGAGTAGAGATACAATTGATACAAAATAGGAATAGCATGTTTCTCCAACTCTTCCCAAAATCGAATCAAATCTCAACCAGAAAGTTCCACGAATGCCATTAATAACAAACCAAATTATATGGGATATGAACGATTATTATCAGTAAGTATGAGATTTCAAGTCGATATCAACATAGAAAGTATTAACGATCTCACACATCACTGTATCCATTAAATCCAATCCATAATTCTGATTCGTTATGCTTCAAATAATTCACAAGTAAACTTGTAACTGTAATTGCCTAATTAAAATGAAAACAGCAGATCGATATCATTCTATTAAAGATACGATGCACGAATTGCTTCCAATGCAAACGGACCATCTCCACAAACATCAATTCAACAGTCTCCACGTTAGATCACTCTACAGTCGCCACACAGGGTTTTGACAGAGTCATCAAACGAGATATTTAATTATAGACACAAATCAAAAGATTTGATACAATCCACCCATTCCTGTAATCGAATCAAACATTTGTTATCATTAGAATACAACTCACATCGTAACAACTGTTATCCATTCGAAATTTGATTTTGAAACAAATGATATATGAATCGGTCCTAATATAGAAATTATAATTAACACAGTCAACCAATTGGCTCATGTTATTGCACAAGATATAATCAAATCGAACAGAGATATCGTTTGTGTTCCAAGAATAGAAAGACCATTAAATTCAAATTCGATTATGATGAATCAAAATAAATTTAATCACAACCAATCCAACTAAATCAATAAAACTTATGCATGACAGAGCAAGTCAAAAGTATAAACAGAGCTTATGATGACACTGTATAAAAGAGGGAAGATTATACCATTACAGTTGCTGGAGCTACGTCAATCTTGAATTGACCACTGCAGTAGCAGATTCAACGTTTTTTAACAAGATTGATCCAGCAGTCCGTTGATTTTTATCACTAGACCGCCCTTTTGCATCCTGACCAGTAAGCAATGCCACTTGTTTTTCCAAATTGTGAATTTTTGATTGCAATTTAGGGACATCCAAATAGTATTTCTCTAACCACAGTCCATACTGGTCGCAAGGTGAAGCAACCTTTTGAGAAACAGGGGGTTTTGATGATTCCCCGAGGGTTTCACGAGATGGCTTGATACCCGGATAGTCAGGGTTATCCCTAAGACACAGAGGCAAGTTATCAACGAAATTGTAAGGAGTTTCTTCACCACGGAATCCTTCTTTAGCTAGAAAATGCTCAATGCTCGAGTCAGAGTCCTCACTGATCATGACAGGCTCTGTCTTGGCAGGAGGCTTGGACTTATTTCTCTCCATGCGAGAGATCATCCTTGCGTTTTTCTTGTTTCTAGCAGCAGTTTTTGCCCTAGCCTTTGTGGTTATGGGTTTAGCCACATTAGTCACAGCCATAGGTGAATTCACAGGTGGGTCGGGCTTAGGTTTAGGTAGTAAAACACTGTAGGGAACAGGGGTAAACTTACTTTCGGATACCACAGGCTTATCGACCTATGGAGGACTTGATCCCTCAAAACCGTTGCGGCTGATGAAATCGGGCCAGGAATCTCGACGTAACCCAAGTTCATAAACAACCAGCATTTTAATCAACCCAACATGGAAGAGGCTAGTGTCAGCCTGACTTCGCTTATACTTCTTTGCCATTTTAAATAAACTTCGATGCAGATAATGCGGCATGCTCAACTCGAAACCCATAAACACCATCAACAATCGTATATGAAATAGGAAAACAAATCCATACCTGCCTTCACAAGTGATAAATTGCTTGAGGATCATCAATAGATCATACCAGCGGGATTTCAACATCTTCGTAGGTAAACCTTTGTTGCACGACCTCATTGTCCGAGACCGAAACAACAATGTCCACGGGACATCGTTTACTTTATAACTTTTGGACCATTTCTGCCCCTTGACAGGCAAACTAGTTGCCAGGCTGAGAGATTGTTCGGTGATTTCAAGCTGGACATCTCCAACTTTGGCTCGGCATCCGTCAAATGACAATGCGAATTGTCGAGCAACAGAGATATTAAAACCATCAAACTTCCTTATAAACGAAATCCACCCAAATTATTCAAGGTCGCTGTATGCACCATCGAATGTTAACAACGCTTGACATCCATTAGGTTCGTCCCTCACAACAGGAGCCATATCCTCTGTTCATGGTAGGGTTTACACCGAACGATCAATGCATAGAGTGAATAAGATAGGGTTTCCATAGTTTGAATGTTCGACGAGACCGAAAACAACTCCAGGTGTGCGAAGGTGGTGGGATTACCATCACCACGTATTACATTAATGACCTATACAGAGCTGTTTAAAACCATAATCATTAAAACAAATGCATCGACCAACGAACAGGTGAATCATCAATTCTACGTGCCATTGATCCGAGTGAGAATCAACACCTCATATGATATCAATGTGCCAAGTGTTAAGTTTAAAACCAACACAGTACCAGCATTAACTATCGCTCCGATGTGCCAATTCCATCGTTCATTCAATCGCTTAATCACAGGTTTTAGTGTTAATACATGGCTCGGGATCATATAACAATCAACGTATAATCTAACTTTGCAAACAGTATGCCAAGTATCAATATGATTAACTCATGCACCTTGAAACCATTGCCATCATACCTTATGAACTTGCCAATGTATTTGGTGCGTATTGCATGTGTTTGTATTCCAAAGTCTTAGAACCATAATTTCTTCATATAACAATCGAGTGAAAGTCCAAAGCAAGGATAAAAACCATATGACCAAATCCATTATAATTTTCATAAGATCAGAACAAGACCAATAACTTTCATGCCCAAAGGTTCAACAGTGAAATATATCCAAATGCGCAATCAAGGTAAGAGAATGCTCAAGAACATAAGTCTGATACAACATTTGGCAATCAGATGATAAACTAGTGATCAAGTATCAACCAAAGACAACGGCAATCTAATCAACGAAAGAAATGTTTTCACACTTGCAATTGTGAAAACTAAAATGAAATTGAATTGTAATTGTCGCAAAACCGAGACAAATGTCTAGAAGCACAGTGCGACAAAGATTTGTCATGATACCGCAAGGGGTGTAGGCAGCTTTTTGAGAGAAATCGAAAAAAATTGGGTTGGCTGCCAACAACACGTGGCCAAAAATTACAGAATGACAGTCCCTCCTAAAGAACCTCAACAAAATAACAACATTGACAGACAAGAACCTCAGAAAATGACATGGATAAAAAAGAAAGATCAGTATAGAAATGAAGAATGCGCAGTCGCTCTACAAGCTAAGCAGAAGAAACATGGTTGGTATGTTGATAGTGGGTGTTCAAAACACATCACAAGTGATAGAGATAAATTTATTACATTGCGGAAGGAAATAAATGGATCAATCTCCTTTGGAAATGATAATTTAGCCAAAATCATTGGAGAAGGCACAGTCTGAATTGAGAACAAGAATAAAAAGGAAAAAAATGTTCTACTGGTAGAAGATATGAAACATAATTTTCTAAGTGTGAGTCAAATGTGTGACCAGGGTCATAAATTTACTTTTGATTCAAAAAAGTGTGAGATAAGAAGAGAAGGTTTAGGGAAATTGGTCGATACAGCTGCAAGAACTTCAAACAACATATATGTGTTAAGTGAAATTGGAAATGAAAAGTGTTGTCCGGGAAAGGAAGATGAAAGTTGGTTATGGCACAAAAGAATGGGTCACATGCATTTTGATAACCTTGTCAAAGTCAGGAAAAGAGAAGCAGTTAGAGAAATGCCTTAGATCATGAAACCAACCAACACTTTATTCAAGCATTGTCAACAAGGAAAGAAAACAACAACCAGGTTCAAATCAAAGGAATATTCAACAACAAGACCATTGAAAATTGTGCATACTAACCTAGTTGGACCAACTACAAAAAAAGGGATTAAAAGGTGAGAGATACTTTATGTTATTAGTTGATGATTATACAAGAATGATTGCAATTTGCTTTCTCAAGAACAAGTGAGAAGCATTTGAAAACTTCAAGATCTACAAGGAAATGGTTGAAAATGAGATGGATTCAAGAATCAAATGATTGAGATATGATAATGGAGGAGAGTTCACTTCAAAGGATATTATGGACTAATGTAACAGTCATGGAATAAAAAGACAATTATTCATTGCTAGGACACCTCAACAGAATGGAGTTGTTGAAATAAAGAATATGACAATATAGGAAATGGCTCGAACAATGCTAATAGATTCCAAATTGATAGATATATTTTGGACACATGTAGTGCATACAACAGTTCACATTCAAAACAGATTAATGCTCAAAAATAACATTGATAAAACTCCCTATGAGCTATGGAAAGGAAGACCAACAAATGTCAAGCACTTAAGAGTTTTTGGAAGCAAATGCTACCTCAAAAGAGAAGATGGTAGAATGAGAAAGTTTGACTCTCGTGTGAACAAATGAGTACTTGTTGGTTACTCAATTACAATGAAAGCATACAAGTGTTACAATCTAAGACTGAACAAAGTTGTGGAAAGCATCAACGTAACAATTGATGAAACAGGCAAACCATAATCAAAGGAAGAAGAACTCAAATCAATGGTAAAACTTTTCGAAGAAGAAGAAGCAAAAGATGAAGTAGAAGAGGAAGATGAAGAGAATCTGACAGAAATGGAAGAGAAAGTTCAACAAGTATCTCCAAAGACACCTAGCAAACGAGTACAGAAGAATCGTCCTTCAGATCATATTATTGAAAACAAAGGTGCAGGAGTTTATACTAGAAGAAAAATATGTTCACTAGAACAAACACACCTAGTACTCTTATCTACAATTGAACCAAATTGTTTTGAAGAAGCCAACAAGGATGAATTTTTGAATAAGTCCATGAATGAAGAATTGGATCAAATAGAGAAAAATGACACTTGGGAACTGGTTCCAAGACCAAACAATAAGAATGTGATCGACACAAAATGGGTTTTTAGGAATAAATTAAATGAATATGGACAAGTTACAAGGAACAAAGCTAGATTGGTATGTAAAGGATATGCACAGATTGAAGGAATCAACTTTGAAGAGACATTTGCCCCAATTGCCAGAATGGAAGAAATCTGGTTGCTTTTATCCTATGCATGCCCCAAAAATGTTAAAGTATATCGGATCAACACAAAATTAGCTTTTCTGAATGGGGAACTTGAAGAAGAAGTCTACATTGAACATCCAGAAGGATTTTAGTTGTCAGAGAATGCAGATTATGTGTATAAATTAAAGAAGGCCTTGTATCATCTAAAATAGGCTCCTAGAGCATGGTACTCTAGACTGGATAAGTATCTGCCGCAGGCAAGGTTCAGAAAAGGAAGTGTAGACAACAACCTCTACATCAAGGTAAGTGAAGGTAATATTTTATTAATCGAATTTTATGTTGATGATATTATTTTTGGTAGTAATGATGATAGGTTAAGTCATACATTTGCAAAAGAAATGCATAATGAATTTGAAATATCATTACTTGGAGAACTATCCTTCTTTTTGGGACTTCAGATATGTCAAAGCAACCAAGGAAACTTTATTTCTCAATCCAAGTATATCAGAGAAATGCTAAAGAGATTCGGAATGGAATATTTCAAACCACTTATCACTCCCATGCAAACTAGTTGCAAGTTGAGCAAAAATGATGATTCGAAGTCTATAGATCGCCTGCAATACAGGTCAATGATTAGAAGCCTACTATATGTGGCAAGATCCAGACCAGATGTAATGCAGGCAGTTGGACAGGTGGCACAATTTCAAGCAGCACCGAAGGAGTCACATGTGTTAGTAGTGAAGAAGATTTTTAGATATCTCAAAGGAACAAAAGAGTTTGGATTATGGTATCCAAAAGGAAAGGATCTATCACTTATTGCCTACACAGATGCATATTGAATAGGTTGTATTGACGATTAACAAAGCACCAGTGGAGCGTCGTTCTACTTGGGTGACTGTTTAATATCATGGCTAAGCAAGAAACAATCATCAGTATCTTTATCTACAGCCGAGGCAGAGTATATTGCAACAACATCATGTTGTACACAGGTTCTTTGGATGAAACAAACTCTGACAAATATACAGGTTGAGTATGATGAGCCCATTCCAATCTATTGTTATAATACAAGTGCCCTCAGTATCTGGAAGAACCTGTTGATGCACTCCAAGAAGAATCACATTCCAATAAAGTATCACTCTCTACGGGAGAAGGTTGCAGAAAAGAACATCAGAGTTGAGTATGTGGGCAAAAAATAACAAGTGGTAGACATCTTCACAAAACCACTTCCACGGGAATCCTTTGAATATATTCGCCAGATACTTGGAGTTATTTCTACTCCAAAATGAATGATTTTTGAATTCTTATCTTATATGTCTTAGATTTACATGAGGAAGCACCATAAGAGGAAAGTTCAGTCAGGGGGAGAAACCCCGGATGGAAAGATACCTTTGCCATTGATGAGAAAGGGGGAGAGATTTATCAGATGTAGAGGACAGAGGCAAAGGACAAAGGTATGGTTCCAGGGGGAGAGATTTATTAGATGGAGAGGATAGAGGCATGGTTCCAGGGGGATTAGATTTATCAGATACAGAGGACAAAGGCATGGTTCCAAGGGGAGCATGAGTGATATGATTTCAGTATTGCATCAGAGTGTTTCCATCAATGCCAAAGGGAGAGGTTGTTGATTAAGGTTGATTTTCATTGATGTCAACCCTTGAAGAAATCCCTGTAACACAAAGGTTGGGTAACGGAACGAAGATTGTTTGATGTAAATATGACTCGTTATTGTCTTGTCATGGTTGATAATAAGTAGAAATGGATGAACTCAAAAGTGGTCCCCTTATGGTGAAATCCCTCATGGGAAGATGCTTTATGGATTGAGGTATCCGAGAAGTATGGTTAGAGAACCCATGCTTATTTGTGGAATAATAAGATGAACGTCATTGAATTTGTCAGTGAAAATATCCTATATGGATAGTTCTTGTCATTCCATTTTTGGTGGTATGTGGAACGTCACATAAATCCTAATGGTTAGAGAGTCATGGCCTTACGAAGTTGGAGGACCCTCATATGTCATCTAGAATACCCAAAAGGTCAAAGTAGTCAAATTGGTTTAAGAGATTTTAAAAGGTAAATAATAAAGTGAAGTGATGAGTGTACTATAATTTAAAGTGAATACAAAATAAATTAATTCAATAATAAATTTAATGGATAAATTACAAGTGGCTTAACCCTAAATAAGGAAAGTGGGCAAAGTGACCTAGAACATGTTTTTAAGGAAGCTAATTGGAGAGTATAAATAAGAGGCAAGGCTCTCTCATTTAAGAAAACTTGAGAATATTGAATACCTATAGGTGTCTAAGGTAACCAAAGGATATCTAAGATGAATTTCTCAGGAAAGTGAAGAAAAGAGGGCTAGAATTCAAGGAAGGATAAAAACTTTTGATGATGCTTTCTAAGGTATGTTCTTTTCAAGTCATCTCACCATTTTCACAATAATGTTTTTTATAGAATGATTCAGACTGTGAAATTTATATGTCATTGAGGAATCATATCCAACTATCTGTGGTAAAAAATTCAGCTTGTGGGTCATTGTATTTTTGGAGTTACACTTCGTGGAAAATAGGGTTTGTGGCTAGTCATGAAACTAGTCAAAAACATGTGTTTCAGGTAAAAATGTCATAACTTATTCATAATAGATCCAAATTAAGTAAGAAAAAATGTTTTGGTTAGATTACAGTTTTTAGTATGTTTTTTAATAGTTTCATATCAATTTAACAAATATTTCTATCGGGGCATGTTCTACAAGGTCGCTCTCCAAAATAAGCCACAATTCAGCAAGGTGTGCCATATTTTCCGTAACGCCTTTTTTGAGAGGTTCCAAGTAATGAAACCTGGAGGAATTCCTTAAAAAACACTGAAGAACATTGTGTCTCAGTTTCATATCTATATTCATTAGAGGTACAATGTTATGATTATTTCAAGTTAGGGTTGTTGACTAATTCAAAACTAGTCTTGTGAGACTAAAGAAACGTTTGATGAAAATGGTAGTCTCTTGTTGTTAAAGTTAAGGAAGTTTCGCAGGTATGTGATCATATACACCAGGTCTATTACATATTTACAAATCATATTTGGATGATGAAATTGAAGAGGGATTTTGGTTGAGGTACAAGTTGGGTACATGGTTGAGACAAGTAGTTGATGAGTTGGCACATACATGAGGTGAAGAGTTGATGATGTTGGTACATATTGATGAGTCATAGTTGATGAGTACTTGACACATGATTGGTACATAATTGGTACATGGTTGGTTTCATTTGTTTATGGTACAGGTTGATTACAGATTGTTTGGTACAGGTTGGTGCACTTGTTTATGGTATAGGTTGATTAAAGGTTGATGTACTGGTTGATGCATGGTTCAGGTTTATTGGTACATGTTTCCAGTAGTATATCTCACAATGATAGTGTGACAATTGTTCCATCATTCTACTTCTACTTCAGGGTGGTAGGACGGGGCAAGGACAAGTGGCTGTAGCCAGAAAACATAGGGGGTTGTAGCCTCCTGGTTGTAGCTAGAGAATTGGGGAGTTGGAGCTTCCCTCAAGTTTTAGCCTGAGAAACTAAGGGCTTGGAGCCTCCTTCGAGTTGCAACTGGAAAACAAAGGAAGTTGGTGCTTCCAATGAATGTAATTCTTCAAGACATATAAGATAAATCATTCCGCAGTTTTCTCTCAATTTGGGTTTCCACGTAAAACACTGGTGTACTGTGTATGTGTGTGATTGTTCATTTCTTATTTCTCATTATTGGATAATAATTTACATTGATATAACACTTGGATTATTTAAAGAAAAATGATTATAGTTATGCTATTACTGATTCACCCCCCCTCTTAATAATCCAACACAACATTCCCTTCTAATGGCTAATTGGTCTCTGCCCTAACCCTTTCTTAATCCGCCTCTGACAGATTCTCGACTTATCTCCTCTACTCAATCCTCTCTTATTCCTACCAACGACAACATAACTATTTGTTGGTTATCTTTATTCCTATATACTGTCTGAGTTTGTATTGACCCAGGGCTCATGTCTTTCGAGTTTCCAACAAAGCCTCTAAAACTATTGGCCCTCCTGGTGAACTAGAAGGTAACGCAACACAGAAAATGCATTGTGCAGTCTCACCCGAGATAGCTTTAATGAGTGGTTGTAAGACTCATGTGTTTACAGCCTAGGATTGAGCGTGAGATATGGGGTCTTTATTCTGAACCATTTATTATAACTTGTGATTGTAACCTACTATTATCCATGACTATGCAAAAAATCTCATAGCTTATTCCATCAACATTGCAACAACGTTTAAACAAGCCTATGCAAAAAATCTCATAGCTTATTCCATCAACATTGCAACAACATTTAAACAAGCAATATAATAACTCATTCATTCAACATAATAATAATTGCTAAATATAGGAAAGATATATATTCATTCATCACACAACACATATATTACCGTGGTTGACCCCCTCCTGGGCTACGTCCACAAAGATTTGGCTCTTGATTCTTTATTATGATGGTTCTGCATATCCAACGTCACGCGCTTTCAACCCTTCTCAGTCGGGTAAGGTCTATATGAGGCGGACTAGATCGCACCAGACTCCATAACCTACGATCTAACCCTCAAGATCTACCCTCCTTTTTCTCCTCTAGCTCAACAACTTATACAAAATAGATCATACAAAAAAACATTACCTATCACATCGACTCATGCGTATCACTATATTAGCAACAATACTCCGAGAAATAAAACAACCAACAATATTGATCATTTACCAATATCAATCCAACTGAATAATGCAAGAACCAACCCCCTATGATACCTAAGTATCGATATTTATACATTTCAAGCTCTTCAACTATTACAATATATTACCAAAACCCTAACCCTACTGTCATTAGGTCTACCAAATTCGTCTTTCTTTTCCACCTCGGCCTACTGCCAACAGGGAGAGAGAGAGAGAGAGAGAGAGAGAGAGAGAGTCTGATCCATGTCAAGGAAAGTTCTAGGTCTAGTTCTTTCCATGCCTTTTGATGTCTAAGTCTTGCAATGTCTAGTTCTTACCATGTATAGGAGTGTGAGAGGGAGAGAGAGGCAGATATATAAGGCGGGTAGAGAGGAGGAGTGAGAGTGAGATAGACAGGGGGGTAGATGTAGGAGAGACAGAGAGAGAGAGAGAGAAGGAGGGACATGGGAATGCCAAATAACAAATAGCTTATAAGAGCATGTGCACCTTCCTATAGAGCGTGCACACTATTAGGAATGCGTGTGCATTCCTAAAGTGTGTCCACTCTCTTAAGAAAGCATGCACATTCCTTTGAATTCAATTTGTTTTTTGGTGGGATTGAGAACATGTATGTTGACTTGGTTGCCTCAGATTTAGGTTTAGAATGACAAACCTATTAGTTGAGTCTCCAAATTGATAAAAACCTCCAATTTTGTGAATACCTCTCTATATATCTATCTTGGACGTTATTTTTATATAGGGTAAACAATTCACCTATTGATGAAACTATAGACATAGATAGAGTTGGCAATGCAGATTCAAAATATATAATTTTCTTTTAAAATTAATATCGTTCACTGTTTTTAATCTATTTTTGTCTTCACATATATCAAAATCCTAGAATACATACCTCACTTATTTCTGCTATAAATTTTTGTTAGTTGAACCATTTCTTGAATGAGTTATATATGACACTATAGGAGACAGATATGATCTCGAAAAAGAAAAACAAAAAAAATAATTGTTTTGATCATGTTAAGACCCTCTTATCCCCCACCAAAAAAATACACTCACGGATATGTTGACTTTGATAATCTTAAAAAAATATAAAATTAATATTATAAATTTCCAAAACAAACACTACACAAGAAAGACAAGTTCTCTAAAAGTATACAAGTTTTTGGAACGAAATTCCATCATTAAGGTACTCAACACCTCCATGAACAAAAACACATATATCTTATATTTTGTTGGAAAAATAAGATACCACTATTAGAAAAAATAAAATTTGACATATTTATTCACAATTTCTATGAATAAAAGTTGTATATTAAGAAAGCTAATTCATTTTCCTACTTTTCACCTTCTTACACCATATTCAAATATTCATTGTAAAAGTACCTTGAATAATCTCTCCTCTAAGTCAAGAGACTAGGTTTGCATTGCACTCATGGGCAACCATCATTAGCTTGCACCACCCTTAAGATAATATGAAATTGCTCATAAAAACCAAGAGTACCCATAATAGTGATCTTGGGTGTGGGTGGCCTTGAAAGCATGTCTACCAACCTATTTGTATTTCCCTTCTTATATTTAGCCTAAGATGAAATTGCTCAAAATACTCAATCCTCTAATTGTGCCCTATCCTTTGGAGCCTACAAATATTTACAAATATTGTAAGTGCATGTGATTATTGATTTGGATAACGGTTTCTTTTCTAAAAAGATTTCATCCAATTCCTATCTCTTCTACATTGAAGATTACTCTATGCCTACAAATATAGTAATGGTTGGTGATTGATGTAGATAATGTTTTCATTTTCATTAAATAGTGTTTCAATTTCTTAACATCTTACATTAAGGCATAACATCTTAATATCTTATATATGAGGTAGTTCAAACATCTTAACATCTTATATATAAGGTAGTTCAAGACTGCCCCATAAAACATTTTAGAATGAGAGAATACTAACCTACCTATGTATATAAAGAGCACTCCTATTTGTCTCCAGTTCGAAGGGCCTCTATAAATTAGACAATACAAGAATTAGTCCTTGAATATTATTTGATTCGCTCCAAATCCATGAATGTTCATTCGTTTGTCTTCCTACAGTGGTTTTAGGTCAAGGAGGATTTAATACATTTAATTAACAGAAACGTTTCAAAAACCATCAGACTTATAACCTTTTCTTTTGGCTTTTCATGATCACTGGTGACCATTCGATTCTGGCCATTCTTAACCCATTCGGACGTACGATTTTATCTAGCTGCTCTACTTATAAAATTATTTAGATTTTACAGTTTTTGCAGCCTTGACAGTAAACTGTAAAATGTCTCCGGTTTATCATAACATAGGAATAAAGTAACATAGGAATAAAGAAGTTTAGGGTTGTACAAAATACAGCTTAATGATTTTATTGATTTGTGATTAAATTTATGGAATATTGTGATTAAATTTATGGAATATAACCCAACTCGCGGAATATAACCACGAAGAAGAAATAAGAATGAAAAGGAAGACGAGCATTCGATTAAGAATGAGTCATCCACGTTTGATTTTCAATTCAAACTATTGATTTGTTAAAGGAAGTATTTAAACTGATAAGATACAGAATGCTATCTTCCAAGGTAAAACTCTGTTTTCCTTTAACCATTAGAGTAGTTTTTCCCCTTCTCTTTGAACAAATATTCAGTCCAAAAGCAAATGCAAAACTTATTTTCATGTATTTTAATTTACATACAACAATCATGATATTTTCAATCAAATAACTTGCAATATTTTATTGAATAAGGGTAATGTGATCTTAGATCCCCCAACAATCTACCTCAGAGCACACTGTTTCATTATAGGAATGCAATACAGATTGCAATAGTAAAAACTACATAAAAACTATGGGCGATAATGGAAGGAATTGGCGTGGTGAAACTGGGCTGGAAAATTTAGTCCTGTAAACTGTTTCCCCGGGGATCGTCCATCTCCGCTGTTAAACAGACGAGACGGAACCGCCCGCCTGTGAAATAAGGATTGACTCGAAGGATATAGATCGGCGGGCTTGAGCAGAATGTCCTGCGGTGCAATATTATCAAATCTGCCAGAGTTGTCACCCTTTGCTGGTATGTCGCAGTGCTTGACGTGATCCCTCCCAAGTAATCTTCCGCTATTTGAAGATTCAGGTGATGATAATAATAGATTCCTTCTGCTACTGCTGCTGCGGCATATGTGATAACTCCTGTCACGGACAACAGCTCTGTAAATGAAAGGTAGCAGTCCTTCCATTGATATTAATCGGATCTGTATCACAGATGGCTAATGATTAAACACTGAAAACACTGAAACACTGTGAGGGACAAGGGAATGATAATCAAATCTGTGCAAGAGCAATATTTATAGCACAATATGAGATGAGGAAGGATATGGTATGATTTGGTACAAAAAGAGTGCAGAATGACAGAGGAGAAGTGGAAAGCGGTAAGCCACTCTGTCTGTGTGCTGCGCAGCTTCTTAATAGTGCCGAGTCAGGCTGTTATCGAGGCCACTACTTGGTCAACATACAACAATCTCGATATTCTGTAGTCAACATACAACAATCCGCACATGATATTAGGGTTTGGTCAAGATGCCGAATGTTTCACATGATCTTAGGGTTTGGTCAAGATGCCGAATGTTGACATATCTGGTAAAACTAAGCTTTCATTTAGCGAACATCTCTATCCTGCCACCACTACAGTCGTGCTTTTGGCCTCTACCTAACTACCCAATCAATTTTAATAATACTCCTGACTGCATCTTTATCTTGCAAATTTATGTAACAGACGGGCCCCAATCCTAACCATTTTATTTTAAATATCGTGGAAGGTCATGTTCATGTATGCTCATAGGTCAAAGGTTTTGGGATTCGACAAGTACACGTCTCTTGAAGGTTCACTTTGGTTTTTTTCCGAGTTAATGTATTACTTTCTGTAACTAATGCTCAATAAACGTATTTACTTTTCCGTCACGTTGGTTTATTTGATTTTTCTGTGTCGGCGCCGGGTGACCATAGGCTAAACTCGATGGACATGGACTTTGACATTATAAAGCGAACAAGTATGTCCTTTCCAGTGTTGTAATTTTTTTCAGCATGTGATAATGGTGTTGTCATAGTGATAGAGTAGGCATCTCATCAGTCTAGGTTGGTATTATCTACATGGGCACCACATGTCTGTCCTAGTGGCATCGAAATCTGGAATATTTTGTGCCTTATGAACGTTATGATTGCATCATATTACACCAACTTTGAATTGGGCGTTGGTTAAAAGTTTTTTTTTTTTTTTTTGTTTTTTTTT
>CBVK0103062017.1:0-10485 GCA_900067695.1 Picea abies | reverse complement strand
CCCCATGATATGTATAAAACCCCTTATTATGCCCTAGATATTGAATTATTACATTTCTAATAGGTCGGTTAGAACCCTTCTTTGCACCCTTTCATTATAATTGTAACCCTTTGTCTTATATATATATATAAAGAAGATATAGTATTAGGATCATCTTATCTCATCTCATATTGTGTTCTAAAGTTTATATATTGTAAAGGAGATTTCCCCCTCGAAGTCAACTGAATTTTATTGATTTCTTATCACTTTTAAGGTGTTGGGTCATTACATTTGGTATCAGAGCTCAAGGTCTTGGGGTTTCGTTGTTGCATATGAGTCACCTTGGAATTTTTTCTATAACTTTTTTTCTACAACGTTTCAGAAGGAACGCCTTGGAGGATATTTAGAATATGGATCAAGGTACTTGGGGTTAAAATTCCAGCTCCTTAGGCTCTATAATTTCATAGATATATACTATGCAAGATTGGGTTCTGGAATAATCTTGAATTTAGTCATCATGGAATTTTCGCTATAATTTTTTTTTGTGACGTTTCAGACCTTGAAAATTAGAGGATATTCATAGAAATTAGCAAGGTATCTGTGATACAAAATTTCAGCTTTTGGATCATCCTATTTTTGTAGATACACCCTATGTAAGATAGAGTAGTTGACTAGTCATATTAACTAGTCTCAAACATGTGTTTCAGGTAAAACAATGATATCTTCTTCAGTGAGTATCCAAATTAAGTGAGACCAGTTGCATTAGACAGTGAACAATATGTAGTATTTCTGGTGCAATTTTCAAAATCCAATATAAGATATTGTGCTCTTGGCACGCTTTACAAGTATGCTCTCCTGGAAGGGCCAAAAATCAGGAAGGTGTGGGGAAGTTACCATAACTTCCACTTGGCACATTCAATTTTGATAAGACCTGTGGCATTGCAAATAGGACATATCAGAGAACTATAGAACAAAATTTCAGACCCAGAATGGCCAAAATTTTAGAGATACACCAGAAGGAAGGTTAACCAAGAGGACAAACTCCAAATTAAGGTTTTTAAAGGTACGTAACTTACAATTGGCATAATTATTTTTGGAATATTTGTTTCGGGTGATTTGAAATTTGTGATAAATATAGAATATAGGAGTATTATCATTATTACTCCATATAGGTCCCAAAAATGTGACAACACCTATTAAACCTCTAGAAGTCTCATCTATGACTCAAGAAGAAAATGAGGACATACATAACAGGTTGTCTAAATTAGAGGAACAAATTAAGAATGTGAGTGAAAAATCTAATAATTGGGTGGACTCACAAAGACAAATTCAAGTAATGGAAGGGAAGATGGATCGCATGGAAAACAATATGGAGGGTATGAAAAACAAGATGGATGATATGGAAAATAAGATGGAAGAAAATAAGAATGACATAAAAAGAGAAATACGAAATTCCATGAAGGAAATGGAAAATATGTCTTCCTTGATATTTCAAGCTATAAATGAGGGATTCCCTAAAGGAGACATCAAAATGGAATGGACTCATGAAAATAAAGGTAGGACTCATGCTGAACAAACTACCAATAATAAGCCATTTAGTGAATCTAACTCTAATAGTGGAGTTAATTCTAGTGGGGGTCATAAATTCAACTTTCCCAAAATTGAATTAAAGAAGTTTGATGGTACAGAGGTATTTACTTGGGTGAACCAAATAGAGCAATATTTTGAACTACATAATATTATGGATGATAAGAAAATGATCCACATAGCAACCTTGAACTTTGAGATAAAACCATATCAATGGATACTGAAAAGGAAACCCTGTTTATATCACTACACTTGGGGTTTATTTACAATAGACTTAGAATCACAATATGGGAAAGTTTGGGAACAAAACTACTTCAGTCAATTGACAAGAATCAAGTAGTTAGGTGATATTGAAGAATATAATTCAGAATTCTCGGTACTAGCCACAAGGGTGGATAACCTAAGTGATGAACACTTTCTGGAAGCTTACATGGGTGGATTAAAAGAAGACATTAAACATGAAATTTTCTTAAGACAACCTACAAGTATTATGGAAGCTATGCAAAATGCTCGTCATATTCATGCCAAAAATAAGGCTACACACAAGTAGAGCATTGGAGGAAGAGATCGTTTTCAGGGTCATAAGACAACCATATCTCAACCAACAAGGTTGAAACCTCAGCAAATGGATGAAAGAAGATCAAAAGGACTATGTTTCAATTGTGACGACAAGTACAGTAAAGGGCATAAATGCGGTGAGAATAAATTATTCTACATAGACTTTGAAGAGGAAGAAGATAGTGTACCTAAACCAACAAAGTTGACACCTCAACAAATGGATGAAAGAAGAGCAAAAGGAATATGTTTCAATTGTGATAGCAAGTACAGTAAGGGGCATAAATGTGGTGAGAAGAAATTATTCTACATAGACTGTGAAGAGGAAGAAGATCAAGAATTGGAACCATCACAAGACCCAAATCTAAAAGAGACTACTCCAACAATATCTTGGCATGCTTTGGCCGGCATCGTTACTCCACAAACCCTCAAGATACAAGGATACATCAAAAAGAAAAAGGTAACAGTATTGATTGATTCAGGTAGCACCCATAATTTCATCAATTACAAATTAGCAAAAGATCTCAATTGTTTTGTATATCCTGCATCAGAGTTTCAAGTAATGATTTTAAATGGAGGTACCATAAATTGTTCATGGAAATGTCATAGTATTAAGCTCAACATGGGGGAGTATTTTCTGGATAGCCCCATTATTTCCATCCAAATGGGGAGTGTTGGTGTTGTATTAGGGTTCCAATGGTTGCAATCACTAGGAATAATGGCCTTTGATTTTCAAAATATTTTTATGAGATTTTCCTCAAATGGCAAGGAAATTGAGCTTAGAGGTATCCAAGGGAAACCCTATAAAGTGATAAGCTCTAATAACATGGAAAAATTACTCAAAAAGGGACACTAGGGTGTAATTTCACAATTGTGCTCACTTGATGTTCAAACATCTATAGCCCCGACTCCATCAAATCTCCAAATAATTATCAACAATCATTCCAAGGTATTTGATGAAACTCCTAAGGGTCTTCCACCTACTCGATACCATGACCATGCTATTCATTTGTAGCCAGGAAGTGTACCACCTAACATTAGGCCTTATAGGTATCCATATGCACAAAAGAGTGAGATTGAAAGCATGATCAAGGAAATGTTAGAGGTTGACATCATTCAACATAGCCAAAGTTCTTTCTCTTCACTAGTGGTGTTAGTTACAAAAAAAGATGGCTCATGGCGCATGTGTCCAGATTATAGACAACTCAACAAAATGACCATCAAATATAAGTTTCCTATCCCTATCATTGATTAATTACATGGAGCAAAATTCTTTACTAAGTTGGATCTTTGTCTAGGATATCATCAAATCAGAATGAGATAGGAAGACATTCCTAAAACAACTTTTAGAACACATGAAGGTCATTGTGAATTTTTGGTTATGCCATTTGGACTGACTAATGCACCTTCAACATTTCAAAGCTTGATGGATTCTATTTTCAAGCCCTTCCTTAGAAAATTTGTGTTAGTATTTTTTGATGGCATATTAATCTACAACAAATCTTGGGAAGAGCATGTACAACATGTTGACAGAGTATTACAACTATTGGAAGAGAAACAACTTTATGCAAAGCCTTCCAAGTGTGCCTTTGGGGTTCAGAAGTGGAATATTTGGGTCATATTGTATCTCATGAAGGTGTAAAAGTGGACCCTAACAAAATTGAATCTATAAGGGAATGGTTAATTCTCAAAACCTTGAAGAAACTTAGAGGATTCTTAGGATTGATAGTCTATTACCACAAGTTTGTCAAGAACTATGGTCAAATAGCAACACCTCTAACAACATTATTAAAGAAGGAAGCATTTTCTTGGACAGAAGAAGTAACCAAAGATTTTGAAAAACTTAAGGAGGCTATCTGTACAACTCTCGTCTTGACCACACCTGACTTCACAAAAACATTTATTTTGGAGTGTGATGCCTTAGGCCATGGAATTGGTGCAATTTTAATGCAGGAAGGAAGGCCCCTTGCCTTTGAAAGCAGACAACTTAAAGGAAAAAAAAATTAGTCAAACCCATTTATGAAAAAGAAATGTTGGCCATACTACATGCAGTTCATAAATGGCGCCCCTACCTAATAGGAAGACACTTCAAGGTAAAAAAAGATCATGATGGTTTGAAGTACTTATTGGAGCAACGATTATCTTCAGAAGAGAAACAAAAATGGGGTACAAAGATGTTGGGTTATGACTTTGAAATTATATACAAAAATGGAAAATATAATGTGGTGGCAGATGCCCTTTCTAGGAAAGAAGAATAAATAGAAGGTTCAGTATGTGTTATTTCTAGTCCTCAATTGGGTTGGGTGGAAGAAGCAAGGATATAATGGAATCAAGATCAAGAGGTATGCAAGATTATTCAAAAACTACATGAAGACCCCAGTTCAGTAGAAAAGTTTGCATGGAAGAATGATTTGCTATGGCATCATGATCTCCTATACTTATGTAAGAATTCCCAACTCAAACAAAAGATCCTTCTGGAATTGCACACTTCTCCTATAGCGGGACATTCAGGATTCTTGAAAACATACCATGGGGTCAAGTGGGATTTTTTTTTGGAAGGTCTTAAAAATTGTGTTCAAAAGTTTGTCTTAGAATGTCTGGTCTGCCAACATAATAAGGGAGAGACAATCAAGACTCCAGGTCACCTACAACCATTAGCTATACCAAGCCAACGTTGGGAAGAAGTTTCCATGGATTTTATTACAGGTTTACCAAAATCAAAAGGAAAGACCGTCATCATGGTAGTAGTGGATCGACTAACAAATTATGCCCATTTTTTCTCTCTTTCTCATCCTTTTAAAGCAAGCACAATAGCAACATCATTCATGGAAATAGTTCAAAAACTACATGGAGTCCCCAAGATTATTGTAAGTGACAGAGACCCAATTTTGAACTGAATTATTTTCTTGTTTTGGTACTCAGTTGGCTCATAGTTCATCTTACCACCCTCAATCTGATGGGAAAACTGAGATTGTGAATAAATCTCTTGAAGGATATCTTTGTTTCTTTGCATTTGATAAACAAACACAATGGGTCAAGTGGTTGCCCTTAGTGGAATGGTGGTACAACACATCCTTCCATACCTTAGTGGAATGGTGGTACAACACATCCTTCCATACTTCATCAAAAATGTGCTCATTTTTGGCACTTTATGGATATCATCCTCCATCCATCACATCGCCCTTGAAAGGGAATACAAAGGTTCAAGCAGTGGAGGACCACATAGGGAACCAACAAGAGGTCCTAAAATTGTTGAAGGATAACTTGGTTATGGCACAAAATAGGATGAAACAACAAGCAGATCAACATCGCAGGGAAAGGGAATTTGAGGTGGGGGATTGGGTATTTCTAAGGCTACAACCATACAAACACATGTTCCTCAAGCAACAAAAGAAGGACAATAAAATAGCACCCAAATATTATGGCCCCAATAAAGTTTTGCAAAGGATTGGAAGTATGGCTTACAAATTGGAACTGTCTCCATCTTCACATGTACATCCAGTATTCCATGTTTCTTGCTTAAAGAGGGTCATCGGAAATAAGATCCTGGTCCAAACAATTTTACCATAGCTCAATGAAGAAGGTAAAATCATATTAGAGCCAGAAACAATCCTTGAAATGAGAATTAAGCAGTGGAGAAATCGAGCAATTACAGAGTACCTCATCAAATGGAAGAACCTACTAGTGGAAGAGGCAACCTGGGAAGATGAGTTCTTCATGCAGAAGAATCTATGGTTAGACAAGTGTTGAGGACAACACTTGTTTGAAGGGGATGGGCATGTTAAGCCCTAGACAAATCCTCATGATATGTATAAAACCCCTTATTATGCCCTAGACATTGAATTATTACATTTCTAGTAGGTCAGCTAGAACATGTTAAGCCCTAGAAAAATCCCCATGATATGTATAAAACCCCTTATTATGCCCTCTATATTGAATTACTACATTTCTAGTAGGTCGGCTTGAACCCTTCTTTGCACCCTTTCATTATAACTGTAACCCTTTGTCTCCTTTATATATATATATATATATATATATGAGATATAATATTAGGATCATCTTATCTCATCTCATATTGTGTTCTGAAGTTTATATATTGTAAAGGAGGTTTCCCCCTCGAAGTGGACTGAATTTTATTGATTTCTTATCACTTTTAAGGCGTTGGGTCATAACAATCCCCAAATTAGGCAATGGGTAGGATCTGGGGGAATTTCGGATCACTCTCCTATTTTCCTAGAAGTAGCTTCAAGACCTCGAAAGCCCCCCAACCCCTTCAAGTTCAATTTGGGGTGGTTAAAGGAGGAGAGCTTTATTTCCCTAGTCAATGATCATTGGATCCCTTTCGATGGAAATTTGGGTGATCCAGCAAGGGTCCAACTCGTGAATAATATCTGAAGAGTTAAACAAGCAATTGTGGCTTGGGCTAAGAGGCAACGAGACATGCATGATCTTATTGATATTGAAGTTGCACTTCAAAGAATATCTGATGCGGAAGGTGGGGGTTATAGCTCGACAGATTCGAAAGCAAAACTGATAGACTTGGAGTCACACAAGAGGAAGTTATTGGAGGAAAGAGAGGCAGAATGGACACTGAAAAGTAGAGCAATTTGGTTAGAAAAAAGAGATGAAAATACAAAAATATTCCAAGCTTATACAAAAGGAAGGAAAATGGCTAATACCATTTGGAACCTTCAGGACTCAGAGGGAAGAAAGATCTCTTCTTTTGATGGTTTTGGGTGACTAGGAAGGATCTATTTTCAGTATTTGTTCAAAGCAGATCTAAGGGCCTCTCTGGCCGACATTGATAGACTAGCTTTATTTTCCCCTAACTTTGTGGATGAGGAATAAAATCAATCCTTGATGGAAGAAGTTTCGAAGGATGAGTTAAAGGAAGTCCTTCACAGCTTTCAAAAGTACAAAATACCATGGTCAAATGGTTGGCCAATTGAGTTCTTCTTGGGATTTTTTGATCTCATCGGCACATATATTTAAGGGTCGTAGAGGAAACTAGATCTAAAGGGCACATGCATCCCCCTTTAAACTCAACTTTCATAGCTCTTATCCCATAAGTGGATGAGCATGCCTCGTTGGAAGATTTTTAGTTCATATCCCTGTGCAATTGTATTTGTAAAGTGATTTCAAAAGTTATTGCAAGGAGAATCAAGACTATTTTTTTAGAAAAAAATTCTCTGGAACAATTTGGTTTTCTGGAAGGGATACAAATCCATGAGGCGATAGGAGTGATGCAAGAATTCATGCATAGCTTAAAATATAGAAGGGACAAAGGTGCAATTCTTAAAATCGACCTCTATAAAGCCTTTGATCGAGTTAGTTGGATTTATGTTCAGATGCTTCTAACTCATCTAGGGTTTGGTGTACCATTCATCAATTGGGTGATGAGTTGTATCTCCACAATTTCCTTTGTTGTTTTAATCAATGGATCAGCCTCAGGTTTCTTTCATGTCGAGAGAGGTTTGAGATAGGGATGCCCTTTATCCCCACTTCTTTTTCTGCTTGTAGCAGAAGGCTTGAGCAGAGCCTTAGCAAAGGAAAAAGAGTGGGGAGATTTTCAAGTCATTTTTATCTCCCCAAACTTGCGGGTCACTCATCTTTTATTCATGGACGACGTCTTAATTTTTTGCAGCAGGTTTAGGAGAGATGCAGAAAAATTGGATACTATTTTGGACCTTATTGGGAAAGAAACTGGTATGGAAATTAATAGAAGGAAGTCTACCCTTTCCACTCTCAACATGAAAAGGGAAGAAATTGATTTCTATATAGATATTTTTCCCTTTGAGCAAAAGGAGTTGGAAGAAGGACTTAAATATCTGGGTTTTGAATTAAATCCAAACAATTACAAAAAGGAGGATTGGACATGGCTATTGGCAAAACTTGAAAAAATACTAAAAGTTTGGAGCTTCATATGGCTATCTAGGTTTGGAAGGTTGACCCTAGAAAAATCAGTAATTGAAGCCATACCATTTTATTGGATGTCACTTGCTTGGATCCTGAAAGGTATTTTAGAAAAAGCTAGAAGAATCTGCTTTGAGTTCATTTGGGCAAGGACCAAGGACCACCATGTGGTGCCCTAGGTGTCTTGGGAAATATTAGCCGCCCAAAAATTGTTGGGGTGTTGGGGTCTAAAGAACATTTTATGTTTTCAAAAGCTCTAGCTACAAAATCAGGCCGACGACTTTTAAAATTGTAAAATTTATGGACTAATGTGGTACACCAAAAATACATTTCTCTAGATTCCTTGGAAGATTGGGTGTGAAATCCAATAAAAAGTAGTTCAAATTGCACAATTATCTGGAAAGCTCTCATAACCTCCTTCTCAGTTATTAGGGAAGGGTTGGAAAGGGCAACAAAGTTAGAATTGGGGTGGACCCTTGGCCAAGCAGTGGGAACAATCATTGTCTGCCACTCGAGCTTGTGCAACTTCTGAATGATAATGGTTTCTTCCATCTAAACCAGATTGCAGATCAGGAAAGAACCACTTTATGGGCCCAAGAGTGGAAAGGAACTACCCAGGTCAATTTAGGGGATCTCTTCTCTGCAAATTGGGACCATTATATTAGGGCCCTCCAAAGAGATCATGTTCTCATTTCAGACAAAGATGATGAACTAGTTTGGAAATTTTCCCCTTTTGGGACATATACTCCAAAACTTGGATACTCTCAAATCATTATTGATATCCAACAACAGGAGCCTATTTGGTAGTGGAAGGGGATTTGGAAGGTCAAATGTCTAAAAGAAAAGATATTCATGTGGTGTTTGATCAGAAACAAGGTCCCAACTTGGGATAGAATGAAACGTCATAGGGTGGAAGGCTCAGGTTGGTGTCCGCTATGTCAAGATGTTGAAGAAAATATTATACATATTTTCCTTCATTGTTCCTTTGCTCGACAGTGATGGGATGAGTGCTCTTAGATTTTGGGCTAGGTTTGTAGGTGGAAAGGGGAATCTGTTGAAGAAGCCTGGCAGGTTTGGCTGGCCACACCTTTGAATCATACCATTAAGGCGTTACCTTTAATTCTAGTATGGGGTGTATGGCTAGCCGGAAATGCAATGATGTTTAAAGATAAACCGACGCTCCCAGAATTAATTGTGGCTCAGGGGCTTAGTATTATGGAACATTTTCCTCAGGATAAGGAAGCATGAGGTGAAATAACTTTACGAGAAGAAGATATAGAACAAACCAAATATTGGGCCTTTTCTGATGGGGCCTCTCAGAATAATGGAAGCAATAGTGGGGGTTGAGTTGTCCTTTTTCTTTACTCCAACCATTTCTTCAAAATCTCAATGGATTTTGGTCTTGGATCTAACAATTTCATTGATCTTATGACCCTCAAGCTTCTCTTGTTATTTGTTGTGGAAAAACATGTCTCTACTCTTCATATTTTCGGTGATTCAATGTTGGTTATCAGTTGGATTAAAAAAACTTAGCGCTGCCACAATATTATTCTAGCTCCTTTGCTTGATGAAATTTTCAGAATTCTAGCTTCTTTTGATGACTTTTCTCTCTGGCATGTCTTTAGGGAATGAAATAGGTCAACAAACTTTCTCTCTAAGGAAGGCTTGTGATTGGATATGGGGAAGTGGTCAATCTCAAAAGTAAAAGAGGGTTCCAAAATCAACCTTGGTCAGATATCTTTTGTTAACATGGATGCTCAGAAATTTCTGCATAGGATGGTTGTAGTTTCTCTTTATTTCTCAGCTTATTTATATATAAAGGTGTCAGATGGACTTCTACTCAGTCCTCATTTTTGTATGTTTTCTTTCTCAAATTTGGTCTTTGTTTATATCGGGCCTTATTATCAGGCTATATGGATGTCCCCTCTGGGGGTTTTGTTTTTGTATTTTGGAGCTTATTTTGTTTATGGGACTTTTGAATTTTGATGTATGTATCTGTGATAAGGATTTGTAGGCCTCATTATGGGACAGTTGGGGTAATGGAGGCTTCTTTCTTGGAGCTCTTTGGCATAATTTGGTTTTGGGAGAATTTGTTTCCTCGAGCTCAATACATGGCGACATGCATCTGCAGAATGTAAATTTCTTTTCTCCAATGGATAAAATAAAATTTACGCTTTTTTCCTTGGAAAAAAAACTTACATTTTCATATATATATATATATATATATATATATATATTATTTTGATTGATTTTGGTTTTATATGAACTCAAAAACTAAAACATTTAAATATTTTTTTTATAATTTGAGAAATTATTTGTTTTTTATCAAATTATAAAACTATTTGTAATTGGCTAAGAGTTTGTTTTCCTTGGAAATAAGGAAATAGGTTAACAATCCAAAATCGAGAGGCATGTGACACTAGTGGAAATCTGCCCCCTTACATACCACTA
>CBVK0103061992.1:0-24894 GCA_900067695.1 Picea abies | reverse complement strand
TTGATCTGTTATTCATGGGAAAGTCATCCATCGTACCATCTTGGACGAAGGAGAGTCCACCCGTGTCATGTTGCTATCCTTTTGGAAATTCATTGGCTCTCCTAGTCTCAATGAGTCACCCACCACCCCCAAAGATTTTGATGGATGTGATTTTAAACTGTATGGGCTCTTGAATTCATTAGTCATGGAGATAGGGGGGAAACCATTTCAGTAGAGGTGTAAGTGGTTGATGTGCCCCTTGATTACAATTTACTTCTTGGTCACAGTTGGTTTTATGCTATGTCTGTTGTTACTTCCTTAGTCTTTCATATGTTGCAATTCTCTCATCAAGGGAAAATTGTAACAATTGACCAGCTCAACTACTGCATACCCCATACTACTCCTAGTATAAAATATAATGTCTCGTTAGTTTTAGATTCGCAAGTGACATATGATAGTGTAGGGTTCAGTATTCTTACAGATTCTACCCTTATGGTAACTTTCCCCTTACCTTCCCCTAACCTTACCGACCAGATATCTTCGATTAACATGATTTCATCCATGGTACCATAATCCCTTAGATATTTAAATCCTTGGGTTATGCCTAGCTTGTCTGAGTTGAGTCTTCCTTTTGATCGAATACTTGACCCTTCTTTTCCTCCACCCATTAGTTCTCTTTATTCTTCCCCATCCGGTGAACATATTCCTATTGGTAAACAAAAATATAAACAAGAAACTAAGAAGAGTCATTGGAGGAAATGAAACTTGGAGGGAAGGTCTCCAATTGTTGGACATCATGCTGGAATCAAGCCACTAGCTTCCATCTCTAGTAGGGGGTAAAATACCTCTCAAGAGATGCACTGTTAGGAACGATCCTCGTTTGGGGGTCTTTCCCATCGTCACATAACAGTGTTATCTAGGCTAAGCTCATTCTTTGTTCTTTATCATGCTCATTAATCCATGAGAATATATCACTCAGTATCCTTTTATCACTTTTTCAGACTCGTAAAAGCTATACAAAAAGGACCTCTTTGGATTTTCCTTTAATCTCTTTTCAAACTCCCTAAACATGAAAAGAGTGTTGAGTGAACTTACCCCCTTTCACACTCATTAAAAGGATTATAAAGGGCATCTTTCGATGTTTGGTTTATCTCTTTTTCGGCTTCGAAAGTGATACCTTATGAAAAATGACCTCATTATGGAGAACTCTTTAAGCTCTTTTTGAAATCCTTAAAAAAAAAAATTGTCGATCGACCTTGTTGTATTTCACGCGTGTTAAAGTAAATTAGAAAGAACGTCTGTTAAGCGATTATTTATCTCTTTTTCGGTATCATCGGACTATTTATGAAAAAGGAACACCCTAGATGTCTTGGTTAGGAGGGTTCTACCAGGTATCGTTTTATACTTTTTTATCGGACTATTTATGAAAAAGGAACACCCTAGATGTCTTTGTTAGGAGGGTTCTACCAGGTATCGTTTTATACTTTTTTGGGGCCCTGGAGACTAACTTTATGAAAAATTTCATTGTGGAGTCTTCTTTATAGAATCTCTTCAGACTCTCAAAATATCCAAAGACCATTGAGTTTCCCTTCTCTGGACTCATAAAACTAAACAGTGAAGGAAACTTTTTGGGATCAATCATCTATTATCCTCCTCAAGCCCGTTAACAAACAAATATCTACTCATCAATCATGATGGGGGAAATTTGAGAAGTAGGTTAGGTTTTTTCTCATTTTTGTATCTATTTTGTCACCCTTGAACATGGAACTTACCTCCATTTTGGGTTATATGTTTTTCTCCACACCGTTTCCATCCTATGTGTCATCATACTCTTTTAAGGAGAACCTTTGGTTCTTGCCACATCTGATATTTGGTCCATACACCATTGATTCAATGCTTCCACATCATCTATCGTGTTGTCACATGTTCAAGGGAAGTCAAACTATTTTGTGTCCTACATTCCCATCCTTGTGTCATCCTCATGTCCGTTCAAACTCAGTTGATCTATCACTATTCCTCACTATCCTACATTTTTTTCGTCTCGATGATGGGTGATACATAATGGCCCTCCTTCGATGAGTCTATTCCTTTCAAATTTAGTACATCATCCGAGAAATAGACTTAGAAACTAGTTAGTACCTTGGAATCTGCATGCTTCAATGGTATGATTCCTCGCACTCAACAATGATTTTAAATCATCGAACTCTGATCAGATGACTCCACAAGTGCTTGAATTTAACTCATTCATTCACACTCGTTGGACTATATTGGTGGTACCTTGAGAATCATTGTCATCATTGGTGATATCCATCGCACTTGTTAACAATTTAAATCATTGACCTGATAATCAAGTGGTTTCTACCATGTTTGATGTCAACACATTTATTCACATGGTTAGAATCGTACTAAGTTTCGTATGGAGACGAAGACCCTGGGACCCTTTTATGGCACTCCTTTATCATTTGTGCCTATCCCAGACTGTGATGGATATTGTGAATTTCAATGTGATCATCATGATATCCTGATGTATACTTTTACATAGATCCACGTTGTATTGGTTTGTGTCTATGTTCTACCATGTTGTAGCTCCATTGTGTACAATATCATGGCTACATTTTGATCAAGTCATAGAGATATGGATCCACATTGTACGGTCCATGGTCACATCCTTCATTAGTAATCTCCTAGATCCTTAGTGTATTGGTTGGCGACCATGCTTTGAGTCCATTTTATCCAAGAATGTGCATGCCTACCTTGGGATGATATATTTATATTGATTGATGGTTGTATGCAACTTCTGATAGGTTTCCTAATTTAGCCCCTCAACATATACAATTTTGCAAAGTGTTTTGGCCATCATTTTCTCTTCCGACCTCACACTTTGGGGGGCATTTGTTATACACCATTTTGTCACACCTAGCCAAGTGTTGCAAGTGTCACATTTCACTTTTCTAAGTGTCACAATTGTGACATCTCACCCTGTAAGTTTTGCAACTTCAATGGGGTAATTTCATGGCATAAGTGTCATCCTTTTCTAAGTATTATGACCTTGAAACAATGGAAAAATAACATGTCATGATCCCTAGTGAAGTTAGAGGAGAAAAACCATCAGTTGGAGGTCAAAAATCCATTTTTACCTTGTATTTTTGGCCCTTTTTTACTAAGGATGCCACCCTACCCATGCATAGGGGGAATCCTCCCTCTTTTCTTAGTTATAGGGGAGCATCCAATATGCCCTGTCTACCTCTAGGGGGAGCATTCTTGCAGTTAGAGAGGTTTTCTATTTTTTTGGAGTAGTTGATTTGAGAAGGATTTGGATTGTTTGCATTGTTTTCATCAAGATTCACTCAACCCTCTTCCATTCCATGTTGGGGGAATCCATGATCATGAAGATAAAGGTAAATACTAATCCAATCCATCAAAATCCTCAACCATACTCTCTATTTAGGCCTGTTAGTTGTACCTCTTGAATCTTATATAACCAGGGCCATTCATGGTGAAAAGGGAGGGGAACGAGAATATGATAACAAAGTTTTGATCTTGAAAGTAAGGATATCCATGTGAGGCTCTTTCTCATAAGGTGTGTATTTGAGGACTGAAGTTTTGGAGATTTGGAGGGGATGCAACTCATATCAAGTTGTAAGTTTCATGTTTCCAATTTAATGATAACTTGGCCTATTTCCAAAAAAAGGTTAACTACCTAGTGAGTTGGTTAAAATTCCTTTTTTTCGTCCAAGTATTGTTCCAACTTGGTAAAAATATTCATTAATTCATGACATCTCAGGAATACTACATTTTCATGAACAAACCATACATCATTTAAAAGGCTCCTAAATTTTTCTAAAGTCTTTTTGAACTTGTTATAAAATTCATTAGTATTTAATTTTTGGTGGCAAGCCCATCCAAAAATGGTTAGATAGAATCATGGCTTAGATCGTATACATCCTGCGCTAAGGGCTTATTATAACTTATATTATAGATTAAATCACAATAGCCAAATAAAGAACTAGAATACCACAAATATTATACCTTTATTGATGGAAGAAATGTTCACTTGCCTCTTCGAGGGGGAAACCTCCAATTATGTAGAGCTTGAATTACAAATAAATTCAAAATACATATCCTTTCAATGCCTCTATGTCTTTATATAGTACTATCTACCTCCTAGGAACATTTTAGAGAAGGGACATTCTAGTAAGAGGAACCTTCTAGTAAGCCTTCCTATATTTTGATCCAGGTGAATATTGGTGGCCACCCACCTATTCCAATTACTCAACAGTTCTATATCTTCTTGGTATTTTTTATATTTTTTTTCGTGTCCAAAACTTTCGGGGCTATTCTGATGCCCTAAATAGTGTGTTTTGGACATTTGGGGGGGAAAAGGTTGTCAGCGACATGCCCTAGCACCATACAAAAGTTGTGATCCTCAAATAGTTCTTTGCAATGAGGTATTGTGTGCCCCAACAAAGATCATATGAAAACGTTGTTCCCCCAGGAAGTTGGCGTATCAACTAACCAGCTTGGGTCCCATAATACTTTTGGTGTTTCCTCTTCTAGGGTTAGGGTTTTGATGTTTAGGATTTTTTCCTCTTTGTATTTTAGGATTCATGATAAAAGGTCCTTTTTGTCCTTTTTGCAATCAACTTTATACAAATGAGCATATACAACATCTCTTTCTCTTTAGAGATAAGATCCATTCTAGCCAGTTTTGTGTTCTACAATGTTCTAATATTTTATTCATTAATAGAATTTAGGTTTAACTATATTGTTGTACTCTCTATATTTTTTTATGTGTTCCATTTCATTCTTAATATAATCCATATAAATGGTATAAGAGAAATATTCTCCTTGTTATTTCTTTGTGCATGTACACAACGAGGTCATGGTATAGAGATTTGGGTCTTGAGCTACTTTCACTTGGGAACAAACACTCTCGTTAGCCCAAGAAGCCTCCTATGGCAGAAGAAAAGAGAGATGACGAAGCAGGAAATCCTATCCAGATGTACCTCGAGAAAGCCCTCGCGGGACAGAGGAATGCGACGATGGATAACTTCACCCAGATCCTTCAATGACTGTTGATAGTGGGAGAGGCACCTTCAACAAGCAACCATTTTGGAGGTGTGAAACCCTTCAAGGTACAAGTTAACTTTGATATCCCCTTATTTGAAGGACATATAGATGCAAATGATTTGGAGAAATCGTTAAATCTATTATAGGGTTATTACTATGTTCATATTTTTTCCGACACTAAAAATATCTCCTTCGTGCTCCGTAAATCCCTTCCCTGTGTTAAAAATTGGTGGGAAAGTTATGGGGAGAGACACATAGAAGATGAGTCTATGACATTCAAGAGAGGAACCACTTGGGTGACTTTTGTTAATGCCCTTAAGGAGGAATTATACCATGTTGGAGACTATGATGATTAGTACACAAGATGGACGACTTTGCCTTAGGAGATAGACTAGATAGTGTCAAAGTACACAAACATATTTGATACCTTTCTCTCAAAGCTAGGTATCAATATGTTGTCAAAATTGAGCATAAATTTAAGTAGCAGAATAAGCGGGAGTTCGACACTACAAAAATGCAATAACAGAAGTATGGTAAAGGTGTCCCTAACTCATAGAACAAGGGACATAGAAAAGAAATCCAACCTCAAGACAAGTAGTCAAAAGTGTAGGCAAAGAAGGGTAATGGGAAGATGAAGAAGGACACTGGAAAGTGGTGTGATTTCCACAAAATCCCTTGTCAAAAAATTAATGAGTGTCACTCGAAACAATCATTGTTGGCTTAGATTAAAGAAAAGGAGCTGGACCCTAACTCAGACTCTAATTCAAAATAGGGAAAGTGGATCATCGATGTAGAACCCAGTGCTACCATCAGAACCACAAAGATCCAACCAGATGAGTTAGAGGAGCTTGAGGAGGGGGAGAACCTCTTCCAGTCATAGATGTGGGTGAAGGGGACTTGACTAAATTTCATTATTGGCAGTGGCATCCGAAAGAACCTGATCTTATTCGAGGTCATCAAGAGAATAGATTTTCCAACAATGCCACACCCTCAACCATACATCATTGGTTGTATGAGCCATGGATGAGACCTTTGCATCAGCTAGTAGTGCCTCATATTCCATGGAATCAAGCTCTTCAAACATGAGGTATTGTGTGATGTTTCCCCACTCAAATTTTGTGATGTTATTTTAGGATAGCTTTATATGTGGAAGCATCATGGTGTTTATGAGTCCCGGTCCTATAGTGTCATTATTACTTTGAGAGGTTATCCCTACAGGATGCCAGAGGTAGTTCTGACTATTGAAATTTCATTGATCTCAACATAATGGTGTCAGAAGGTAACCTCTTAGACTACAATTTTTTTTCTCTTCATGGTCCATTCAAAAGGTGAATGAAAGGTCATTGTGACTACCACAACCTCTTCACAAGATCTCTCTACATAGAAAAAACAAGTGGACAAGGTTGTAGAAGAATATAGAGATATCTTCACTTCACTTATAGAGGTTCTTCTACACTGTCAGGTCAAGCATTCCATTGGCTTGATACTTAGTGTGACCTTACCCAATGGTCCAATATATAGACACTCCCTTTTGGAGAATGAGGAAATAAATCGTTAGATTCACGAGCTCATCTGCAAGGGCCACAGTCGACCAATCTCATTGCCTTGTGGGAGACCAATTATGTTGGTACAGAAGAAGGATGGGACATGGAGACTCTATATTAATTATAGAGCCTTATATTATTGTCAAGAACCGATACTTGATACCCTGAATTAACAATCTTATTGATCAACTTAAGGGTGCCAAGTTATTTAGTAATATCATTCTAAAGTATGGCTACCACCAGGTTCTGATAGAACAAACCAATGTATCGAAAACAACCTTCAAATCTAAACAAGGCATTTTTGAATGGTTGGTCATGCCTTTTGGCTTGAATAATGCTCTAGTGACATTCATGAGGAAGATGGATGATATCTTGTTGCCATTCATAAACTCTCTTGTGGTCATATATTTGGATGACATCCTCATATTCAATAAGACCTGGGAAAAACATCTACAACACATCCAACAGGTCCTGAGCACCTTCCAGAAACATAAGCTATATGATAATCTCGATAAATTCTCATTCGTCATGTAATAAATTCAATACTTGGGATATATCGTGGATGAACATGTTGTGTATGTGGACCCGACCAAGATCTAGGTCATCTGTGACTACCCTTACTTGAAGACTGTGATAGAGATCCACAGATTCTTGGGCCTCACCAACTTCTTACATAGGTTCGTCTTTGGATTCTCTCATATCTTTTGGCCCTTAAGTCAAGAGAGCAAGGGTGGAGCTAAAGATAAGTTTTCCTGGATCAAATCACAACATAAAGAATTCCAGAATCTGAAACATCACCTCTACTCTGCTTCAATCCTCATGTTTCCATACCTACAATAACCATTTGAGATGGAGACAAATGCCTCTGACTATGCTATTGGTGAAGTCCTCACTCGGTAGGGACATCTGGTGGCCTATCACAGTGAAACATTATCTAATTATATTCGCAGATATCCCACCTGTGAAAAATAGATGTACTCCATTGTATGGCCATGTCGACAATGGAAGCATTGTATTATGGGAAAGGAAACACTCATCCACACTGATCACAAGCCTCTGCAATTCATGCAGACAAAAGGAAATTTACATAATGATTTCCATTAGAAGTGGTCCACATATTGTACTGCTCCCTTCCAATTTATCACGATAGAGGATGACTCAATAGCGCATATGAATCTCGTAGGCTATAGTCAACAAGGAAAAAGGGATTCAAGAAGGTTTAGTTGGTGTCACTAGGTTAAAAGAATGAAAAACCCTAAAGTGATATTAAATTCTATTTTAATGAAATTGGAGGGAAAATAAAATGAGGGTTTGATTTGGTCAAAATAGGGAAATATATTGAAGGCCCAAAGGAAGGATAAATAGAGGGGTAACCATTCTCTTTGGCATTATGAATTGATATATTATTGTTGTTCTCTTTGAGCCAAGTTTTTTTTAGTGTTTGGAAAAAGCCTTCCATTTCAGTTTAGTTTCGGTGGTGCAATATCCACCCTAGATAGACAAGGAGGAGGATTCATCTGAAATCCACATTTGAGTTCATTGTGGTGTTATTTTCATACTAGAGAGAGTATGGAGGCATATTGGCTAGCACAGGAGATTCACAAAATTTCTGGAAGAGGTTGATTGTAGAATCTATAGGTGTCAGGAGGGTTTCAGGAAAATGGTGAAAGGAGACACCTATGCAAGTTGAGCGTAGGTTGTCCCACGAGGTCCCACTAGATGTCTTATAGTCATCCCACGAGGACCTTTGCGATCAGGGGTTGCAACAACTAGTTCATATCGGACTTGTGAGGGTTGTTGGAGATATTGGAGGTCTGCTTGTAGAGCGTACATTACCGGAGAAGAAAAATGTAGGGCCTGGAGAGCCTTGGACATCATAGATTTGGCATCATTATAGTTTTTTTTTTGTATTGTTTATGTAGTAGGTTTTGCAAATTCCTAGTAGCCATTAGATCTATGTGTTTAGTAGTATTATACAACTGTTATTACAACCATCATTGTATTGTTGATATTTTGTGTGTTTCCATCCATAATAAGATGCCATAGTTATCTGCTCTATTTCCTGTGTAATGGATGCATCCAATATGTTTGATAATATTCCTATTTGAGAAAATTGTTTGTAAGAAGTTAACAACACTGTCAATATAAGTGTTTGGCACATTTACAGAAGAAGAAATGAAATTTTTTGGGACAGAAAGCATAATATTTCCACCTAGCCTAGTTGGGAATATTACAGTGCTATCAAAGTTGGTGATTCTGCCGGCCTATGATTATATTGATGTCTGGGAAGAAAGGGCGTAGAGGACCTTCTCGAAGTTCAACCTAAAAAGAGTTAGAACCAAACTAAACAAAGTCAGAACCAGAAGGAAACATGGATTATAACCAGAAGATCACAAGAGACCCTGTGCTCAGACTACTAAATTAGTTGAATAAGGGCTAGATGGAGGCTAGACAGAACTAGGAAGTAGTCACCTAGAGGAAATATGAAATGATTAGGACCCAACAATAGACCATTATGGTACTCGTATAGATAGTAGGACAGCAAGGGAAAATGAGACCAAATAGTAGTCATGGAAGAACTCATGCAGAGGGTTGAAATACCCATATTCCGATGAAAATTTGTCCTATAGAAAGGGAGTAGGAGGACACCCAGACCATTGTTACCCACATTTCTTATGGAACAACCTACAAGAGCACAGGTCCAATCGGATCCATTTGACGAGGTCTCTAACTACCATAGAGAGTACCATTCACTAGCTGAGGTGGTCCAACAAACTTGTCTTACAATGACTACTACAACCTTAGGATGAGGAATAGACCCAGGGGAGCACTATATGAGAAGAATTATGATATTACGTGCAAAATAGGGAAGATGGTGATCCCCTCTAATGGATCTGATAGAGGCACAACCCAATCATGGGTACATAAGTTGGACACTTATTTCCAGCTTAACCGGATGACAAAGGCATAGGAAATCACATTTACCACTATACACTTGGATGGGGAGGATCATGAATGGTGGTACCATGGGATACTAACATTGGGGCATGCCAACATTAAATCATATGAGGATTTAACCTAAATGTTTATGGATCAGTTTGATAGGAAGGACCCTGAGATTAACTTCAGGGAATTGACACAATTGAAGTAGCCAGATAGACCAGAGGTATATATCACATAATTCCATAAGATGGAAGTAACGATGATCAATATTTCTTAGAAGAGGTTGGTGATGTTGTTCACAGAGGGTTTAGATAAACCCTTGATAGGTTGGGTGAAGGAATTTAGACCTCCCACATTATAGGACACCATCATGAAGACTCGAGATATGGTAGACACATCATCCAAGAAGGCACTAGTGAAACCATTTATCCCATTGAAGGGTCAGGTGATGAAGCCTCCTCAAAAACCATGGACAGGTAAGGACATGATGGATGAGGAGACCCAAAGAGAGTTAAGACAGAAGAAGATTTTCTGATGGATGAGGAGACCCAAAGAGAGTTAAGACAGAAGAAGATTTTCTAGAACTGCAAAGAACCTTGGGAACCGAGACACTGTTTCATGGGAAAATGGAAGGTACACTACATAGAGGTGCTTTCTGATGAGGAGTATGACAATGAAGATGAGGTAGATTATACACAAGACAATGGAAAAAGAAGTGGTGGGGAAGAGCCACCTCATCTTCAGATTTTCAAACAAAAGCCACTACAAGGAGTCAAGAAAGTAACCATTTCCACACTTTCGGGAGTGCTAAGGTATTATACATTTAGGATAAAAGGTACCTTGCATGGATAGAGAGTTACCGCTCTGATTGATGGTGGGGCCACCCATAATTTCATCGATGCAGAACTGGTGGCAAGGAGACACATTCCCATAGAGTAATTCAAAGGATTCAATGTGGTGGTAGCAGATGGGTACAACATGACTTGTACTTAGAGGATCTGAGGGTTGGATATGACATTGGGAAACTACATGTTGACTGATTAATTTTATGTGGTGGATTTGACAGACACCAATGTGGTGTTAGGAGTACAATGGTTATATTCCTTTGGATATTTCAAAATGAATTATCAAATCATGAGGATGGAGTTCATAGACAAAGGAGGTCAAAGAAATGTTCTAAGAGGTATGTCATTGGGAGCGCCCATGATCGTTTCCGAAAAATGCATGGAGGCCATCTTTAGGCATGGAAATATGATGTGTGCAACATAATGTTTGATCACCCATTAGAAGCCATCCCAGCATCGCCAGAACTATCATGTGGACATACAATATCTTCTTGGGAAACATGATAAGGTGGTTCGGTTTCTACCAATAGGGAGACCACCAAAAAAAGGGTTTGAGCATGTCATCGAGCTAGAAAAAGGAGAAAAACCAGTGATCACCAGACCCTATAGGCATCCAAAGAAGTTCAAGGAAGAAATTGAGAAGGCCATAAAAGAGTTGTTGGAGATGGTTGTTGGAACAAGTTATTTTAGATCAGATTTGGGAATCATGCAGAAGAAGATCGTACGATATTTTGGCAAAGAAAAAGCATGTGTAGAAAGAAGCTAGCGCATTATCAGAAGTAAACATGCAAGAAATGGGATTTAGTTAGGAAGTTCAGTACAATTTTTCCACTTTGTAACCATGTTTTAATGGGCCTAATAGTATACTATAAATATGTAATGGGTTTTGGGTAGAAGGTAATGAAGAAGGAGAGCTTGAATATTGATTGATGGATAGTGAAGAACGAACACTTGGAGAATAGAGATTTGAGGGGAGTTATGAGTAAGTTGAATATCAATCGAGAGGTATGTGTGCACTGCAACATAGAATGACTAGGGAAGGTTTGGGTTGTAATTGAATATCTATGTATGAGCACAGTGTGCATGAATGTAATGGAGATTATAAATGAGTGAATAAGAAGCCAACCATTGTGGATGTAGCCAAGTTTGGGGTGAACCATGTTAAACCTTGTGTCTTGATGTGTTGCTTTTGTGTGTTATGTTTCTGACAAATGTGATGCATGGTTAGTATGGATCTATTTACTATTTGTGGCTACTGTGGAATGATGGTGAATGTTTACTATTTTGAATATGTCACTGATATATATTGTTATGATCCTGTGCACTTAAGTTAATGATGAATGGATGTCACACACAAGATATATTACATGGTAATTAAAGGTTAAGTAATTGAAACTGTGCACACAATAGATGAATGGATAATGCATAGTATGGTCAAGTTGAATACCTCACTTCCCCTCAGCACTACAGAAACTTGGTTACTGCAACCCCTCCAGATGCCTCGGGTGAGACTTCACTTACTTGCAAGTGATGCCAAAATGGCTAGTGTTTAAGGGTTTTGTTGGTTTATTATTGTTGAACCTAGGATCTTCCCATTGCATGCCAACAAATGGTTCCATTGTCAGGACCGGGATCCGTGAATGAGGGGGATGTGGAGGCCCACTAAGGAAGAAATTTGATAATGGTTTAATACTAAGAAAATCAAGTTCTTAGTAGATCATAATCATAATCCAAGAATCAATGTGGAAGAACGGTTACAAAGGTATGTTTTTACAAATTTACATGAAAATTTCTTTGTTGAATTTTCGAATGTGTTAGCAGAGTGGATCCAAATATTTATTGAATAGATTGGAGATATCGAACTATGGTTTCAAGGAATTGGACTCATGAATTGATTCGACAAGTTAATGTAGTAAGCAATAAGACATTAAGCACAATTGACTATTGGTTGGGTAGTGTGTTGGGAGGTTCTGTTACTGAATTTTCCATAGATTGTACTCAGTCGTTCAATGCTGCTGAAAGAGAATTCTTCAAGGGACCGCACAGAAGATACCTGAAGTCAATATCTACCTAGATTAAGATGTTTTTATGCGACAAAGGAGTGATGACAATGGAATCTGATTTCTAAGCACCTTCACAGACTTAGGGAAATTGGGGGTTGACCAGGGAATGATCTGGGCATAGAAAGGGATGAAAAGAAGGAATGAGGAACGAATGGGATGAGGATTCTAAGTGAATAACATTGTGCTATGAATGAAGAGATTGGACTATTGTGCAACGGTAAGAGATTTAGACCGAATAAGAAGAGGATTGTGGCTGAGAGAGAAGGGCAGCACAATGAGATTGAGGAAAGAGAAATTTTTGCAATATTCCATATTGAAGGGGGTCTACGCATAGAAGAAAAGATCCATCAGCTTAGTATAGTAGAAGAGGATCCCACATCATTGAACCCACGACCCTGTGTGCATTGCCAAGAACTAAAGTAAGATTAGAAGTTTTTTCAATTGTAGTTATTGAAGGAAGTGAAAATAGTAATGGAAGTAATCAAAGTAGTGGAATTAGTACACCGAGTTAGAATTAATTAGTGGTATCAGGAAAAACTATTGGGCAGAACACGATGGCAAGGGAAGATTCCCCTCTTAAGGATGCCTCTCTTTCAAGGGGTTGTTTTAGAATATCCATAAAAACATCAATTCATTTGCGACATGATCATATGGACTATGAAGAATGTCCAGGATGATGATGTGAAGATTGCACAGTTGGTGATGACCTTAAGAGATTGTGCACTATTATGGTATATGAAATATTAGAACACTACACCTACGAGCCATATGAGAATATTGGAGTAGGTAAGACATGCTTTGTTGAAAGAATTACAGAAGCATGAATCTTAGTCGAAGTGTATTACACAGCTGAAGGAAATTAAATACATAGTAAATGAATCAGTATGGGACTATGATCAAAGGTTTAAGATATTGA
Organism: Picea abies; assembly: GCA_900067695.1. NCBI lineage: Eukaryota > Viridiplantae > Streptophyta > Pinopsida > Pinales > Pinaceae > Picea > Picea abies. The sequence continues at coordinate 11,534 of CBVK0103061992.1, read as the reverse complement.
AAGACCGACTAATGTTCCAAATTATGGATGAACAACACAGAGAATGGTTTATTCCAGGTTTATTTCCACATATATACTGCCCTTTGACACAGTAGAATATTATGATGCAGTCGGAAGCTTTGGAAATTGTAACGAAATTGGAAGTATCCCCTATAGGAGAGAATAATGCGGGGATGGCTCAAGTCCAGTCACAGTTGGTCGCACTGACTATTTAGTTACATGAAATTATGAAAGGAAAATGAAAGAACGAGGGAGTGTGGTTTATCACATGTAAAACAGAAGGCCACCATAAAGATGAGTGTCCATCATTCCAACAATACTTGAATACAAGAGATCCAAATCCGTTAGGGTTATGTTGTGAAATTTGCAAGACAGTCGGTCACCACCCTCATAACTTTCCATTGATGCAGAAATATTAGAGCACTTTGAGGAATTTATTTTGCAACTTTTGTAAATCCATAGGAAACGACGAGAAGGATTTTCATGTGTTGCAACTAATAATAGAGCACACTTTAGATGCATACACAATTCAAGAAGAAAATGCCACAACAGAAGGAGGATCCCCATGGTTTATGATGGTTGTCGAGCCTGATTATCTTCCTATTTCATAGGTCTTTTTTTTAGCTGTGTTTATACCCCATGAATACTGTACACCCCATAATATTATACACCCCTCCATGAGGGGGGGCTTGCAGGAGGAGCTTTCCCCCTCTGCGGGGTCAAGGGAAAGAGGGCCCCCAAAGGAAAATTTTCCTTGTAAATATATATTGTAGTTTCATAGTAAATATGGAATATTCATTATAAGGTCCCAGATATGACAATAGAAGTTATGTTAGGTTTTTTTCCCTAGAAGGAAACCCTCTTTTATGAGGGAATTGTATTGTGGTTGTGTGTCATTGTGAATATTGTATTCTGAGAGAGGAGACTATGAGAGAAAGAGGAGGAAGTTACAACGGGTGTGTTGTAGGTTGTATCCCTTCATTTTTTGTTGGATAATAATAAAGGAAGGAACTGACAATTTCTCTAGTGGATGTAGCCCACATTAGGTGAACCACGTATATATGTGTCTCTATTGTATTGTGTATCTTCTGTGTTTTATTTTCGCATTTGTCGTATTTAATTTCTTAGCGATCCTATTTTTCTAACAATTTAATACTCCCAGAGGAGGTTATAACCAAGGATGCAGATGAGGCTTCAGAGGTCAGGGATGAGGAGGATTTGGTAGGGGAGGAAGAAGACTAATCATTTTTTATAACTGCAATCAAATGGGACATTTGGTGCGAGACTGCCTAAATAATTGCATGACATGCACGTATTGTAGAGCATTGGAGCATACAACGAAGGTTTTTCCTCAACTGATAGAAAAATGGCAGGAAAGAGGGAACCATAACCAACACCAAAACCAAAACTAGAACAAACAAATGATAGTTGTAGAAGCACGTGACGAACAACCTAATATAGAAACAATTACACATGGAGGAACAAGAACCTAAGCAAATGTGACAGATCAAGGGAATAGAATTCACCAGTGGGTAAGGAAAGTAGCGAATCCATTACCATTGTTCGATACGAGAAAAGAGAAAGAGACCTACCAATAAGAAATACAAGAAATTATGGGAGAAGAATCGGCAACATCAACTTTGACTATGCTACCCTTGTATGATAGACCACTGGTATTTGATATGCCTCTAGTCTATGACCATTCAGAAAAACATGTTGAAAAGGTAAGCACCTTGCAAAGTTTCTTAAGAAGTTGTTTAGAATTAATGAAAGATGAATCTGCATTGAATAGTCTCCATGTAATGATTGGCCATTGTGTCCAATAAAAAGAGAAACTTGTCGCACACAGAGAAGCTAACCAAGTGCACAGTAAGAAACAAACAAATAGAGAGTTCAAGCTTAATGTGTAGATAGGATCTTAGGAAATGGACAATATAATTCAAGATTTAGGTTCAGATGTAAATGTTATCTTGAGACAAAATTGGGAGATGATGGGCCAGCCAAAGATGATTTGGTCTCCTATCCATTTTAGATTAGAGAACCAACATAAAATTGTTCCAATCAGAAGGTCGACAGGGGTAAGTGTCAATATTGACGGAGTGCACAGTGTAGCAGATTTTGATGTGATCGAAATAATAGATGGTAGTACACTGTATCCAACACTCTTGGGACTTGATTGCGAATTTGGTAATGAGACAATCATTGACATAAAGAAGAGAAATATGGTATTTGAAATGGAATACTTGAAGGCTACCACACCGTTAGACCCTACAAAAGGAAGAAGGTATGTAGAACCAACCAAGAGAAAAGAGCTTGATAATTTGTATAATATGACTGCACGAATGAATGATTATGTAAATCCTACAACCATGGGTGTAATCAGTTGGAGGAGTATTAGTTCATGTGCATCAGAATCAGAAGAGGCCCTATAGAATTAGCAAGAAATACTACATGAAGTATTGACAAGGAAGTGTGCTCGATTTACTCGTGCATTGAGATGGATTGGAACCAAAATAGTCAAACCTTCAAGGTATAATGGACTAACATCTATCGAATATTTTATCAATGAGTTTGAAATGAAGATTCCAGATCAACAAAGAATCTTGGCCTTATATTTCTCATTGAAAGCGACTTTAGAAAGATGGTGGGTTGCGCACAAAGATGGCATAAGAGATTGACAACAGTGTAAGAGGTTATTTCAAGTCAGATTCGGGATAGAGAATGAAAGTATCATGCCTAAGTATAGTGGATTAATTTGTCTAGCATATCATGTTACGAAGTGTACTGCATAGTGGATATTGGTACCAAATAAAGAATGGACACATTTTTTTGTGCATACCCTGGAAACTATTCCAAAGAATTGATACATAGAACTAAAAGTGCGGAGAGAAACAATGGATTGGGAAGAGTTGACCAAGAACTTCAAGGTAACATTCAATTTTGAAAATCATAATCCTTGGATTGACTCATCCTTGAAGGTTATCAAGAATAATATTTTTGCATTAGAGGACTTGTTGGGATCAATACCTTTGTATAGTGCACCCAGAGTCACTGTGACTATTGAAGAAATCTTGCAATGCTATAATGTTGTTGAAGAAAACCAGGAGGATGAAGACCCAAGGAATTTGTAGATACCAAAAAATGAAGAGGAGTGTGCAATAGAAGGACTAGAGCGTGAGTCATCCATATATGAAAATCCCCTAAGAACACACAAAGTGAACATTGGTATAGAATATAAGCCTAAGTTTGCACACATAGGAGACTACTGGAGTGAAGAAACAATTGAGAAGATTGTTGACTTACTATGCAAGTACCAGGAGTTCTGAGAGATGAAAGGAATCATTGGAGAGTTAGAAGAAATGAATATTCTACTAAAACCAGATCCCAAACCTATGAAGTAGAGACCATATAGAATGAACCCGAAGTATTAGCAGAAGGTAAAATCTTGGCATGATAGACATATCAAACAGAAGAAGTTTCAGACATGAGACTTAGTATTACTCTATGACAGTAAGTTTCTAAAACATCTAGGGAAGTTCCAAATGCATTGGTTAGGACCATACGTGACAAGGTACATCATAGAAGTAGGTGTTGTTCAATTAGAAAAAGTGAATGCATAAGTTATGGAAGGACTGGTTAATGGTACATGGACAATTGTTCTTCTGGGCACTAGTTCCAACTGTGCAGAATATGTACCATAGAACTTATATTATAGTGTAGATAGAAAAAGAAATAAAAATGCAGAAAAGAAAGAAAAAGTAAACAAAGGGGAAAAAGCAAGAAAACAATTCAAGGATGAAGTAGAAAGTGGAAGAGTGAATCAATGCTCAAACAAGTTAATATTAGCAACTAAATAGGTTAAGCAAGGAAATGTCATAGAAAGGAAAGAAGTAGACAACATGGCTCACATACAGAGAAAGCAAGTTGTGTAGAGAGGATATTGCATAGAGAGATGAGAAAGCACATAGAGAGGTGATCGTGCAGATAAAAATTAAGAGAATTAAAGGGGAAACATGATGGGGAAAATAATTTATGAGGAAACATCATGTCAAACCGGTGCAGATGCGTAATAATAAATGGAACGTACCATGAATATGGTAACAAACTGATATATTTAGCCCCAAATACGTTGGAATATTCGAAGTTAATGCAGGGTTAAGACACGTATTGAATGAAAATCACTAGTGTATTAAATGACAAGTTTAGGAGGGAAGATAAGTTAACAGTTGTTGATGTGGTGTAAAATAAAGAGAAGGGTCGACGAGGAAAGGTTACGATTGATTATAGTTTAAATAGAGAGTCGAACGAGGAGGAGTTGCAGAGCCAAGAGAGTGTTACAGAGTTACGGGTGTTAGTTGCAAGGAGACTGTTGTAGAGAAAGATGGCACCACCCAAGGAAGGAGTGAAATCAACATTAGCACCAAGGAAACAATAAAGTCAAATAGCAACAATACTTGTAGTTGAAGAAAAAATGGGGGAATCCTCATCAAAGACAAGATTCCCAAGAGATTACATACCACCAAGGAAGGATACAATGAAGACAGAAAGGTTGTCGAAAGACGTTAAGTATCTACTTGTGGAGCCATAAATCCCACTTGGAATGATCGTGGAGAAAGATATGTTAGGCTTGGTACCAAATTTAAAGTATGCATACCATGATATTACGAATGAGAAGAAATTCCACGAGCTAGCAATGAGCAATTATTTGAAGAAATACATAAACGCAGAAACACAAATGATCATGATAGAGCCACAAACAAGGGAGGTTGGAGAAAGATGACATCCTGAATTTATTCGACATACCACATTTCGGTGGGAGTGTATAGATCAATGCCTACGTAAATATGTTTTTGCGATTTGTGTACGAATGTTACTTATGGATCGATAGGCCAGTCTCCCTTGACACATATTTGATTGTGCAAATCACTGGAATACCATCGCAAGGGGAGGACCCCTCACTATTATTTTCAGACAAGAAGAATGAGAAGGCTTTAAAAGAGAGCATGAGAAAGAAGTTTCATATGCATAGAGGAATGCATGGTTTGGATGCAACAACCATATGATACCCTACAATGAGGTTTGTGACACATGTATTGGCCTGTAAGTTGTTAAGGAGGTGTCGAAAGGACCAAGTACCAACGTCAGTAATAGCGGAAACCGAGAAGTGCATCGAGGGTGTGCAGATGAGTTGGATGACATTTTTTCTCAATCAGTTCTTGATCGATTGTGAAGAGGCACAAGATAAAGACACTAAAATTCACTATGCATGGTTATTAATTTTAATTGCATTAGCAACATGGAGGGAGTCAGATGATTCGTAATTTTTGGGAGAAAAAGATAAGGCATGCTTGGTTGTGAGATATCATAAATTGTGGCATACTACACATAAGGAGCGATAGTTAGACAATAAAATTGTTTTTTATATTTCCAATGAAACCATTAGGAAATGTATTCAGGACACACTGCAAATATAACCACATACAGTAGAAGAAGGATCCACCACCATATATACATTCAAGTAAAGAAGGATCCAAGAAAAGAATGGTTGGCCACGAAGTACAAGATAACAGAGGAAGAAATGGAACTGATCATTAAAGACTGTGACGTAGATTGGAAAATCCCATTGACAGAGACTGAGCAACCAAAGACGCAACAACTAGAGACTGGAGAAATATCAAGAGGAGAAGAAGAATAAGGGATAGGAAACAACAAAGGGAAGACTGTACCATGCCCTGGGGATAAGAGGAAAGACATCGATAAAGGAAAATCAGTGCCACAAAGAAAGAAGAGGAAGGTTGTGAAGGTATTGAATCCACAAGCCCTTACAGAGGAGGATCTGGAAAATATTGGTGATTAGGTTAAGGAAGTTACAAATGATATGTTTTAGCGCATGGCACAACAACAATAGGATATGACCATAAATATGCAAGAGAATATGGATGAGTTGCATCAAATGTTATAAGCAACAAGGATCACTCCAGCATGACAGGTAGAAGATACACATACAACAAGCACAATGCAGACTGTAGAAGTGAGGCCGACAGTATCTCAGTCATTAGAAGTCACAGGAGAGTGCATGATAGTACAAATAGTGTCGAGAGCGATAAAATTCACATTGATTGAGATGTAGGAACAAGCACAAGCCCTAAGTCACATTGACTTCTATTTTTCAAACTTTCCAATAGAGATGTTACAAGGATTGTAGGTCAGTATTATGCAAGAACTCAACCTATATGCAAAAAAGACATTCAATGAGTTGGTTAAGGTCACAAAAAAGAATAGAGCTTTGCATATTGACTTCAACAAAGTAACCATGGAAAGGGATGAGGTTTTGTAGAAGGGAGAGCATAGCAACAAGCTCTTGCATAAAAGATGGAGTTATTATAGGAAGAGGCATACAAGGTAGCACAAGAGATCGCAACTGCACAAGGAGTGGTGAAACATGTCACCTGGTAGACTGCCAAGAAGCTACAGGGCTCGATAACAACATAGGTAGTAGAATAGTTAGCAAATAAAGAATAACAATTGAAGGGTATGGTTGTCACTACTATGAAAACATTTGAGAATTTCTTGGCAACCAAACTCACGGTGAAGGGAGAGTAGGAGCAGGCATAAGTGGATCAAGACGAGTCACATGTGAGTGTTGGGGGTTGGTTGGAGCAAGCTATTTTGAATAAGTTTTGGGAATCATGCAGAAGTGGATCGTGCGACATTTTGGAAAAGGAACAATGCACGTGGAAAATAGTTAGTGCATTATCGTGAGTCAACACATAATAAACAAGAGATAGTTAGGAAGTTCAGGACAATTTGTCCACTTTGTAACCATGTTGTAACAGGCTTAGCCCTAATAAAATACTATAAATATGTAATGGGTTTTGGGTAGGAGGTAATGAAAAAGGAGAGCTTGAATCTTGAGTAATGGATAGCGAAGAGCGAACACTTGGATAATAGAGCTTTGAGGACATTTCTGAGTAAGTTGAATATCAATCGAGAGGTATGTGTGCATTGCAACATAGAACAGCCAGGGTAGGTTTGGGTTGTAATTGAATATCTGTGTATGAGCACATTGAGTATGAATGTAATATATATTATGAATGAGTGAATAAGAATCCAACTATTGTGAATGTAGCCTAGTTTGGGGTGAACCATGTTAAAACCTTGTGTTTTGATGTGTTGCTTATGTGTGTTATGTTTCTGACAAATGTGATGAATGGTTAGTATGGATCTGTTTATTGTTTGTGGCTACTGTATGATGATGATGAATGTTTATTATTCTGAATATGTCATTGATATATGTTGTTATGATCCTTCACACTTAAGTTAATGATGAATGAATGTCACACACAAGGTATATTAAATTATAATTAAAGGTTAAGTAATGGAAACTTTGCACAAAATAGATGAATGGATAATGCATAGTATGGTCATGTTGAATACCTCACTTCCCCTCATCACTGCAAAAAATTGGTTCTTGTATCCCCTATAGATGCCTCGGGTGAGACTTCACTTTCTTATAGGTGATTCTGGAAGGGCCGGTGTTTAAGGTTTTTATTGGTTTATTATTGTTGAACCTGGGGTTTTCCCACTACACACCAACAATGGGACATATCAGGCCTAGATCTAGTCGCTTCACTTATTTAGTTGTACTAGTGAAGAAGAAGGATGACACTATGAATATTTGCATAGACTACAAAGCATTGAACAAGGAGACCATAAAAGACTAACACCCAATACCCAAGATTGACTAGTTGATAGATGAAATGCATGGGGCAATATACTTCTCAAAGGTTGATATGCGGTCAAGATACCATTGGATTCAATTCAGAGAGGAGAATATTCACAAAACAACATTCATATGTCACTATAAATTTTTATTCACGCCCTTTGGGTTGACTAACACACTAGCCACCTTTTAGTCATGTATGAACCATATCTTCAAAAAACAATTGAGGAAATTATTACTAGTGTTATTTGATGATATTTTGATCTACAACAGAACTTGGGAGGAACATCAGAAGCATGTGGATAAGATTCTCACCATTATGTAGGAGCAGTCACTTTTTACCAAGGAGGAAAAGTGTGAATTTGGGTTGACATAGATCCTCTATCTGGGGAACTTGATTGGTGTTTAGGGAGTAAAGGTGCATCAGGTGAAGATACAGACCATATTATATTGTCCCACTCCAAGATCACTCACATATCGGCGAGGATTCTTCAGGATATGCAATTATTATAGGAGTTTTGTGAAAGGATTTTCACAATTGGTTGTTCATTGACATAACTCACTAAGAAAGGGTTGTTCCGATGGTCAGAGGATGCACAAGTAGAATTTGACAGAATGAAGAGGGTGATGAGAACTTGCCCAGTATTAACACTCCCATATTTCATGCAACTTTTTTTCATGGAGTGTGACGCATCTGGTGAGGGGATAGGAGCAATATTGATGCATAACTGACACCCGATAGATTTCAAGAGCACAAAGCTAAGAGAGCCCGAGAAACTCTATCTGATCTATGATAAGGAGAATTTGGCCATCATGCATGCCTTGGCCAAGTTCAGATAGTATCTGGTAGGAGGATGCTTTGTGGTTAGGACTGACCACAATAGCTTGAGATATTTCTTGGAGCAATGGGATCTGAACGAGAGGAAACAAAAATGGGTGAGTAAGGTGCATGTATATGATTTTTACATTGAGTATGTAAAGGGTAAAAATAACATAGTTGTTGACACATTATCAAGGAGACTTGCAACTTTTTCCATGACATAGATCTCATCAAACTAAAAGTCCATTCTTTTGGTGGAATACTCCAAGAACACCTTCTCCTGTGAATTGATGGAGGGTAGTATTCAAGATGATAGGTATAGGGTATTGGATGACATCATCTATGAAAAAACCATGATCTATCTTGTCCCTGAGTCCAAACTCAACGATAATATTTTGAGGGAAACACACGATGCACCACTGGCAAGGCACCATGGGTATATGAAAACCTACATGCAAGTGAGAGAGAGATTTTTATGAAAGGGTCTGAAGGGGGATGTACTTATCCTTATGAGGGAATGCATGAGTTTCCAACAAAACAACTCAAAGTTTACATATCCTACATGACTTCTTAAACCATTGTCAATTCCGAAGCAGAAGTGGGACAACATTTCCTTTGACTTCATCACGGGATTACCAAAGGTGCATGTTAGGGACTGTATCTACGTGGTAGTGGAAAAATTGACTAAATATGCACACTTATTTTCCATTCCTTTAGAGTACAACGCATCTTAGGTAGCAGAACTATTCTTCAGGGAGGTGTTTAGACTCCATGGACTTTCAAGAAACATAGTCAGTGACCGATATAATGTATTTCTTAGCATGTTTTGGCAGGATCTGTTTAGGTTATCCAGGATAGAATTGACACCTAGTACTTGCTACCACCCCCAGACAGACAAGCAAACAAAGATAGTAAAAATGGATCAAAGGGTACTTGAGGAACTATGTGTTTGGGCAACAACAGTCATGGATAAAGTGGTTTCTTATTGGGGAGCATTATTATAATACCACTTATCACATGTCCACTGGGATGAGCCCATTTAGGGAATTTTATGGCTATGATGTTCTATACTTTTTGGATTTGGCATTTGGAGAGAGCAGAGCTCCCAAGGCCAAATATTGGTTGCAGGAAATCCAAGACATCTTGAGAGTCTTGAAGGGGAATTTGCAGGATGCCCATAATCAACAGAAGATGTATGTAGATAGGAATTGGGTGGACCACAACTTTGAGTTTGGGGACCTAGTCTTTCTCAGGTTACATGCTTATAAACAATTTTCACTGAAGAAGAATGGTGTATAGAAGTTGAAGCCTCACTTTTATGCACTCTATAGAGTGATCAAGATATTTGGGGAGGTGGCATACACGATGGAGCTACCAGAGGGTAGAAATATCCACAACACCTTCCATGTATCTTGCCTCAAGAAGGAATTGGGACCACAAGTCATCGCTTCGATAGATCTTAATCCATTAGACGAGGAAGGGAAGTTGATTCTAGCTCCCGAGAGGATTTTTTATGTCAGCGAACAAAGGATGAGGAGAAAAGTATTTCGAGGGTACTTGGTTGTATGGAGAGGATTGCTCGCATAATATGATACTTGGAAAGGAGAGCAGATCTTACAATATCTTGATCTGGAATTTCTTGAGGACAAGCAATCTTGGGAAGGGATGACTATAATGTTCCCTTCCAATTGATCATAATGGAGGATGACTCAATAGACTATAAGAGTCCTATAGGATATAGTCAACAAGGAAAAAGGGAGTCAAGAAGGTTTATTTGGTGTCACTAATAGTCAACAAGGAAAAAGGGAGTCAAGAAGGTTTATTTGGTGTCACTAGGTTAAAATAATGACAAACCCTAAAGTAACATTAAATAAAATAAATAATTATATTTTAATGAAATTGAAGGGAAAATAAAATGAGGGTTTGATTTGGTCAAGATGGGGTAAGATCTAGAAGTCCCAGAGGAAGGATAAATAGAGGAGTAACCCTTATCTTTGGCATTATGACTTGATCTCTTATTGATGTGCTCTTTGAGTCAAGTTTTTATTAGGGCTTGGAAAAACCCTTCCATTTCAGTTTAGTTTTGGTGGTGCAATATCCACTCTAGATAGAAAAGGAGGAGGATTCATTTGAAATCCACATTTGAGTTCATTGCAGTGTTAATTTCATACTAAAGAGAGTTTGGAGGCATATCAGCTTGCACAAGGGATTTGTGACATTTTATGGAAGATGTTGATCATTGAATCTATAGGTGTCAGGAGGGTTTTAGAAAATGGTGAAAAGAGACACCCTCACAGGTTGAGTGCAGGTTGTCCTGCGAGGCTCCGTTAGATGTCCCATAGTCGTCCCACGAGGACCTCTGCGATCAGGGATTGTAGTATCAAGTTGAGATCAAGCTCATGAGGATTGCAAGAGATATTGGAGGGCCACTTGTAGAGTAAACATTACTAGAGAAAAATAGTATAGGGCTTGGAGAGCCAAGTTGAGATCAAGCTCATGAGGATTGCAAGAGATATTGGAGGGCCACTTGTAGAGTAAACATTACTAGAGAAAAATAGTATAGGGCTTGGAGAGCCTTGGACATCATGGATTTTACATCATTCTAGGTTTTCTTTGTATTGTTTATGTAGTAAGATTTGTAGTTTTCTGGAAACCATTAGATCTATGTGTTTAGGAGTATTCATCAATTGTTATTACAACCATCATTGTATTGCTGAGATTTTGGGTGTTTCCATCCATAATAAGATGCCATAATTATCTTCTCTATTTTTGGTGTAATGGATGCATGCAATATGTTTGATAATGTTCCTATTTGAGAAAAGTGTTTGTAAGAAGTTAACAACCCCATTAATACAAGTGTTTGGTACATTTACACAAGAAGAAATAACAAATTTTGGGACAGAAAACATAATATTCCCACCTAGCCTAGTTGGGAAAATTACACATACCTACAACAATTCCACTTGAACATCAAGTACAAGAAGGGAAGCA
>CBVK0103061979.1:0-17160 GCA_900067695.1 Picea abies | reverse complement strand
TCTTAAAGTCACGTATATATAGATAAAATAGTCAACTAGCCATTAACATCAACCAACGAGATAAGCAAAATTTTTGTCGCTATTGCCACGAAAGTTCGTCGCTATAGAAACGAAAATCCCTACTAGATTTAAATAAGATTTTCTTTGATATTTTGACGAACTTTCGTGGCAATAGCGACAAAAATCCCACCCTATTTAAAAAAAATATGAAACTAGTTGAAGCGTGGAAAATTTTCATGGAATAATCTGTCCATATGTAGTAGTGTCCAGCCCTAGCACTCAATAAATAGACATAACAAAATCATAAACCATTTATGGTTTTCCAATTCTAGATGTTGGAAACCACCAACAATTGATTGGCCAACTGTTGTTTCTTAGCATTCATTGCTTACTAGTGATCTAAATTTACTCGCTACCACTACTGAACAATCATTCCCTACTACTAATCAACATTTATTCCATGTTTCTTCTCAACAATCATTACTTTATCCACTACAATACTATGAGGTGTATGACACGCATGTTCAAAAAATATCCCACTTTCCATATACCTTGCAAGATTATATCAAAGAATGCATCAAAATGTGAGATAATTTCTAGGGGCCATAAGGGCCATAGACTCACAACACCACTTCAATTTAGCTATGCTCACAATTTTCTTCAATGCATTTGCATCATTATGCAAAGTGTCAACTTTCTCTAGTATCACCTTTTCATCCTTTATCATGTCCTTGATGAAATGGTACTAGATATCTATAGACTTTGTCTTTGCATAAAAGATCTTGTTCCTAGCCAAAAAAATGGGATTGTTACTATCAGATTGAACTGCAATAGCTCTTTAACTTAGCCCTTCCTTTGAACATAGTTTCATAAGCCAACTAACCTCCTTACAGGTATGTGTAGTTGTCATATACTTTGCCTCTCTGTAGTGGACAAAGTGACCATATCTTGTTTCTTGTTCATCCAACTTATTTCTCCACCAAACAATTGAAACATGCATCCACTTGTAGATATCATTCTACCTACATCCCTGCCCAATTAGAATCCACATAACCATATATATCCACTAAGTGTGGGTCCCCTAAAACATCACTATGATAGAAAATGGAACATTCAAAAGTATCTTACAAATACTTGAATATCTTATTCACTGCAACCCAATGTTCACATCCAAGATTAGCCATGGATCATCTGAAGACTCCCATTTCTTGGGAAATGTTTGGTCTACTACAAACCATATCATACATCAAACTACCAACTACAATAGCACAAGGAATAAAAGACATATCCTCCATATCTATGGGTGTTGTAGGACACTATTCAACTAAAATTTTAGTTCCCACATAAATCAAAAACACTCAATGGTCTGCAATATGCCATGTGAAAACATTGCAACATAGAGTTTACATATTACTCTAGCTCAACCAAAGATTTCTATTTTTTCTATCTCTCTTAATCTCTATTCCTAAGATATATTTTGTAGATTCCAAGTCCTTCATATCAAATTATGCTAGAAGATAAGACTTCAAAACAAGAATCACATACTTATTGTTACCAAAGAATAAATTATCATCTACATATAGAGTGATAATAAGAAAATGGCCACCATCTTGTTTCTAACACACACAATGATATAATTTGGATCTCGGAAATCTTGATCCCAACACAAAAGAATCAAACATTTGGTACCACATTCTAGGAGACTATTTGAGACCATATAAATACTTTTTAAATTTACATACCAATTATTCTTTACCTTTTTCAGTGTAGTGCTCTAGTAGTGTCATATATATTTTTTCCTTCAAGTCACCATATAGACATTCTATCTCTGAATCAAAATTTGTTGCTACAAATAATAGGAACCTAATAGATGTTAGATTAAAAATTGGGGAAACATCTCACCAAAGTCTATACCCTCAACCTGTGAATATCCTCTTGCAACCAACCTTACGTTGTGCTTTTCAACATTTCCATCTAAATTGATCTTCTTTTTTAAAACCCATTTACATCTAATGGTTTTTCATCCATCGGGAAATGTTACCAAGTCCCATGTATCATTCTTTCTAAATGGAACCATTTCCTCATCCATTTTCAATCTCCAAGACTCCTTATCTTCCATCTCCACTGCCTCTTTCACGATGCTAGTCTCATTTCTATTAGAAAGTAAATAAAATATACATCTGAAATTAGTAAGACTATAATTATACCTATCTGGTTTTCTTCTTTGTCGAGTGAACCTCCTTAAATTTTGAGATGGAGCTTCTACCTCCTCTTCCAAACTCTCTAAACCCTCCTCCTCATCAGATCCATCATGAACTTCTTGTTCATTTTCTAGTTCTTCTTTCTCGATCTTGGGTGGAAATTGAAAAGTGATGGATTATTTCCTATCTAGACCTCCATAGTGTTCTTATCCACAAAATATGATGTGGGAGACCTATTAATCAAGTAACATGAAATAGCAATATATTTTGCCGATAAATCTTTCTCCAAGTCGACTCCACTAGGCATACTTCTAGCTCTCTCCATCAACTTTATGTCCATCCATTTTGCAACTCCATTCTACTAAGGGTTATATAGATTTGTATTACGTATTTTAAATTTATTCTCCTTATAAACATGTTCAAACTCTACAAAACAAAACTAACACCATTATCAATCCTCAACACCTTAATCCTCCTACCATTTTGATTTTCCAAGAGAGCTTTAAACTCTTTAAATCAACTAAAAACCTTAATTTTAGTTATGACAAAATATATTGTTTCCTTCTTAAAAAACATCAATGAATGACACATAACACAAAGCCTTATAAATTGAAGGAACTTTAACATGACCAAACAAATCATAATGAATTAAGTCCAGCAACCCATAAGATTTGTGAGAACTAAAATAAATTTGAATACCATTATGTTTTCCATATATGAAATGCTCGCAAAATAAAATTCAAGAGCACAATCATTCAATCCATCGACAATATTTTTTTTTTCAAGGCATGTAGGCCCTTCTCACCTATATGACCCAATATTTGGTGCCATAACATTGTCTTCTATGCATGCAACTTGCTTTCTGAAGAAAGATATTGTTTAGGTACCCATAAAGCATGACCATTAGAAGTAGATATAGGTTTTGATTGTGAATGTGTAGAACCTATAGATTTCTTAGCTACAAAAATTGAAGAACTATTACACCAAATGGTGCATGCATCAAGATGGAACAAATTTACCACATGAAAACCCTTAGCAATCACCATATCTCATCGGACCATCTTATAACATTTGTTAGAAAAAAAACCTACACATCTGTATCATTAAGTTTACTTATTGATAGTAAGTTTTGTGCCAAGCCTGAATTGTGCAAAACTCCATTGATTCCCTTCACTCTACCATTAGGGAATCTGATTAAGACTCTACCATGGCCAACTATGTTGAGAGGAGAGTCATGACCATGGTATACCATCCCACCATCGAATTTATAATACATTGAAAACAAGTTCCGATGGAAATTCATATGGAACCTGAAAGTAGATTCAATTTTAAAAATGTTGGTATCAATTCTGAAACTAAATTATGAGTATTTGAAGGAGCCTGCTACCTCCAAAGTTCAAGTAAGTTGGAGAGAATCTGCAGTTTCTTACAAACAGTCCCATTTGCAGTTTTTTGACCAAAATATTCTTTGGGCCGAAAATTATTTTTGTTCGACTTAAAACGTTTTTTTAACGAAATTCGTTAAAAATAAACCTTTCAACCAAAAAGTCTTTCCATCGAAAAATGCTTACCAAAAGAAAACAATTCATCTGGAAAATATTTTACATGACTATCGAGGGTGTCGTCAGGGAGTCGTTCAATTTGACATGTAAACTTTCAACCGAAAAATGTTTTGGGCAAAAAATCCTATGTTTCAGCTGAAAGAAAAAAGAGTTTGGCCGAAAAAATGCCGCTAGAAATTTTGCATACCCGATTCTCACAAAAGTGTTATGCATATTCATGATTTTACCTAAGGAATCTCCAAATTCTATCACCCATGCACTTTGTCCTGCATGGGTTATCAAAGAATCAAAAAAGGCATCTCCACCATTCTCTTGAGAATATTTTTCAACTCATCATAAAATCACTATTTTCCTTCTTCTTCTTTTTTCTCTTCCTTCCAGTCTCTTCTCAAATGCTCGACCTTGTCATAATTCCAACATTTTTCCTTGGACTTTCCAAAGGATTTATGTCTCCCACAGTATTTGGATAGACCCTTTTATCTTTTCTTTCCTTTCTCTTTCAATATTCCATGAACAACCAAGGCTTCATTAGTGGATTCATAAGCTTTCTACCTCACCTCCTCTAAGAGTAACGCAACTATGACCTCATCAAGCACCAATGTCTTTAGAGTGCTCAAATGGTCATTACTATGTTGTCCCATGAATTTGAAAAAGAGCATAAAATTGTCATACAATGATCCTCCTCATCCATGTTCATTCCAACTAATATTAAATGGGTCACAATAGTATTAAATGCATTCAAGTGCTTGGCTACATAATCACCATCACCCATTTTCAAGGAAAAACAAGTTTTTTCTATAGAAAAAGTTTATTAACCAAGAATTTAGCTTGATAAAAACCAACAACTTCTTCTAGATATTTGTCATGGTTTTTCTTAAGAAACATTTAATAATACCGAATCAACCAAAGAAAGCCTAATAAGGCTTCTCACCTTCTCTCCAACACCACCCACTCTTCATTTTTCATATCAGTGGATTTGGTTCCAGATACTGCAACCCATACATCTCAATTTGTGAGAAGTTCCTCCATCTTGAGCTTCCACGGCTAAAATTTAGACCCATTAAACTTCTCCATTTATAATCTAAGCATGCTCTCCATCTCCTTGCAACAATATTTCCTTCTATGCAAATTCCCACTCAAACCAAGATTAGACAAAAAAAATCCATATCCCTAACACTTTGTATTCGGGGTGATCAGGCTCTAATACCAAATGAAAGGAGGAAGAGGTGCGGAATATTCTTCCTACACTAACCAATGAGACAAGAATGTACACAAAACTTTAAATAAATAGTTGCATATGCTAAGCAGAAAATAAATGAAAGAAATAGAAAACCCTTACACAATGGTTTCCTAGGGAAAACAATTTGAGGGTAAAAACCACACACTCTCAAGAAAACTCAATGTATTATTCAACAACTAACATGTACAATATATTACAGAATCATTGTGCCCTCAACAAGAGGGTTCAGTAGTAGTGTAAGGATTTCGGAGAAATTTCAGCAGCATAACAGTAAGTTAAAACTCACACACATTGTTTTCCTCCAACCCTAACACTCAATAAATAGGCATAAAAAAACTATAAACCATTAATGATTTTATGATCTTACATGTTGGAAACCATGAATAATTAAATAGACAAGTGTTGTTACTTAGCATTCATTGCATGCTAGTGATATGCATTTATTTCCTAGCACTACTTAGCAGTGATTCCCTACTACTCTTCATCATTTATTCCTTGCTACTACTCAACAATCATTACCTGCTCCACTACATGATTGAAATATGTAGGACACACATGTCCTAACATATTAAACCAACCATAAAACATGAAAATAATCTTGCAAGATAAGGTTTGGCATATGACTGGATTTTTATATTAAATTGGTATTTTAACTTTTCCTTTTTTAGGTCTTTGGTTGATTGGTTGGATGGTGAAATTAGCCTCGAGCATTGCAGCAATGGTGTGGATATGGGTTGATCTCAAGCTAAATTAAATGACCTACAAGAAGCATTTATTTCTATACAGGTTTCATTGATAGGAAATCGTCTCAATCATACTTTGTAGTGAATAGGCATTGAATTGATTCATTGAGTGTTAGACTCCATTAGTTTATTTTGTTGTTGGAGTGTTAGGTTCTTTTAACCCTCTGGGTTTTGGTTCACAACTGTATCTTTCTATTCTATGTCCCTTTGCATGCCTTTGTTTGGGGTTTAAGCAATAATTATTATTATATCAACATATAATTCATATGGTAGGAGACACAATACTATCCATCAACCTTTAATATTTCCAAATGTAGGACCATTTGGTGTGCTCATTGATACAAAACTTAAATTCATCAAGAATTCAAATATTTCTCTAGATTCTCAATGTAGGGCATTGTAGGACTCCCTTTTCTAAGGTTACGATAATTTCATTCCCAATTTGACACCCAATGTTGATTCTTTTGATATATTTGTGGCAGCTCTAGGTTTTCTATAAGGCTTGGAAATTCATGTGTCCCTCTATTAGATGATGCAATTCATTGAACCTTGAGAAGAAAATACAAGCGATTGGGTTTTGTTTGCAAAGCCCATGCCCTTCAATAGATTTGTGGTGTTGTGTTGTATTATTAGGGTTTGTGGTTCTTAGTTTTTCTATTTGAAGATTTGAAGCAATTTGGACATTGGATGGCATTAAGGGATACTTTGGTTTGGTGTTCTGAGAAAAATATCAATACTAAACCATATGTATGCCCTAAAATCCTCATCTCCATCATGTTTGTTTCATGATGTGGGATCTTTCTTACATTATTTGGAAACTCTTGATTGAGCAATAGTTTAGCTATTGTGACTCTGGATCAAGCGATTTGTTATAGTGACATAGAAGCAAAGGCTAGGAGAGTAATAGCTCATTTCAAAACCCAATGCAAGAAAACACTTCCTTCTCCACTAGATCAACAAAACCATAGCCACAACAAACCTTGGCCAAGAAGGACGTTGACAAGACAATGAACATTGAAGTTATTGATCCTAATATGGATACCTGCTCTAATATGTGTCTAGGTGAGTTTCTCATTATTATTACTATTATAAGTATGAGCATTGGTTCAAGAAAGACATTTTGAGCTCTGCATCGTTCCCTTAGGTGCCAACATTCCTTCAGCATATACTTCCTTAGTGCTCATGGTATTTTAACGTCTGAAACCATAATTTTTATCACCCTCTTTTAAAGGTGACATACTTACATTGTAACTTATGTTCTCTACTAGATCTGATTCCAGATCATAACTATGCATGAGTTATGTGAATATACAATGGGGGAGGTCTTCTCCAAAGTCTTTAAGGCACAACTTATATTAAATAGATGAACGATATATATATATATATATATATATAGTTGTTTCAAATGTACTATGACCATAGAAAGCAAGAATGCCCTATTACCACTGAGTAGTAAATCACAGGCTACTATGCATTGTTGAAGCTAGACAAAATCCCCGAATATAAGGTGATGTGTGTTCCAATGTTTTTCATGCCTTCATATGACTGTCTACAAGCATGACTGTGTTCTTTTTGTTTTTTTTCTCTTCTCCAAAATGACTTTATTTATACTTTATGAAAAACACATTATAGTGTGATAGACTAAATATTTTATTTTCCATCATGTGTGGACCTACTTTGGGCTCCCTAATCCTTTCTAATCATGGTGTATGACTTCTCGGTAACTTTTGGAAACCATGTTGGCAATGATTGAAGAGAAAACTAGAATTTTCCATTGTACTTCACTCCCAAATCGATGGACAAACTGAAGTAGTCAACCCTACATTTCTCTAGATACTTTGTATTGCCTACATTAAAAATCATTATTGGGATAAAGCACTAGATATTGTTCAACATTGCTACAAAAAGTCATTCATTCCATCATTGGTTATTCTCCTTTTGAAGTGTGTTGTGGGTTCATCATTGGTTATTCTCCTTTTGAAGTGTGTTGTGGGTTTGAACTAGAAATAAATATTTGAATTTCTAGTAACCTTGTCATAACCTACCTCTCGACAATAACTCATGGCTTAGCAATAAGGAAATACTTTTCTTAGCATGATAGAACATATTCATTTGCAAGTTGACAGTGCTCTATAAAAAAATCGAGAAGATGTGAAGGCCCTTTGTGATCACCATTGTAGCCTAGCCCAATTTAAAGTTGGTGATTTTGTTTGGTTATATCTTCAGAAGCAACATTTTCAAGGAGACAAACATTACAAGCTTCACCTACTCAGATATGGTCCCTATAATAGTTTAGAATATGGTTCCTATAATAGTTTAGAATTGTTGGGAAAAAATGATTTCAAGTTTAAGTTTCCATTACAGCGTGGCATTCATCCAGTGATTAACTTTTCCAAGCACAAGAAGTATAAGTCATCCCTATGGGAAGAAGAGTTGTCAATTTCTCATTCCATGGAGAATACAATACTCCTAATTTCTATCGACCATTGGACCAAGATACTCTAATATATGTTCACACTGAGACCAATCTCCATGGCATCATCACTTCATACTTTGTTGATAATAAAGAAAACATTTCCATGCAATCCCAGTGGTTAATTTGTTACTCGGTTTTCACAATTGGTTTCAAAGTAAGAACACTTAGTACTTCACATACTGACGAAAATTTCACAAAATATGAGAAATTAGTTTACTTATTGTTTTATGAAATAGCCCTATATAAATGATACAATATGATATGTTAAAAACAAATCGATAAATGAATAGAGCATTACTTTTATTATATTCTATCTTCAACATTATATGTAAATAAATAATAATTATTCTATCTTCAACATTATATATAAATAAATAATAATTACACTGAAGGCATTCTTTTAAGGGGTAGTTCTCCTCGGCTCGTAGTCATCTGTCAATACCCATTTGCAATTGACCATGTGTAATTTACCCATCCACTGCTGCAATGCCTTGTTCCTTCCTTCAATGCGCTACCATGTGTAATTTGTCATTCACTGCCTCAGTTCCCTATCCATGCCTTCACCCATACGCTACAAAAGGGTTTTAGCATATCAAATATTTTCTGAAGTGGTTTCAGTCGAGCCCTAATTGACTAGATCCACCACCGACAGTCCCTCGTCTCTGGTTTTTAATTTTTCCCTATGGATAGGGATTGCAGCAGAGTGCTTTCTTTTAGAAATTATATATCATTAGAGTCAGGTCTTGATAGGGATTGCAACAGTGTACTTTCTTTTGGCATGGTTTCAAATATGGTTATTTATTTTCGTAGGCATTATATCTTTATAGTCCCTTGGATTATCAACCAAGAAGGAAATAATACAAATGTATTTCTCATGGTTTCACATATGTAGAACTCTATCTTTCCAATATTCACTGGTCTTATTATGGTATGTTGCTAAGTGCTCTTCATTTTGTTCAATTCACTTTTTCAATATTTTCTTTGTTTTCCTTTCTGGTTTATGTTTCTATTATTTCCTGATATGCACCTCAGGAAACTTCCTCTCATCCTCTATGGGAATTTCATTCTCTCAAGTACAAGACTAGCAAGGAATCTACCACATCGCTCTTCAATACATACCACAAGCTTGGAGATGGTGTTTCTCTCATGTATTTAGTGTTTTCCTTCTTTAAAACACTCAATGATCCCATCCTTGCTACAAGTTCTACTATGTTTGAAAATATAGTTCATCTTTCCAGAAAAATTCATAAACCATGTCTTTGTAGCTTCAATAGTGGATTCCTCCACTAGTGTGGTACACAACTCTTGACTTGTCGAGCAGTTTTTTCAAAAGTGAAATTGATGGACGATAATGAGTTTTGTATTCATGGGCCTCCTGGAGTGGAGTGGATGCCCAAAGTCATGTCTTATGGAACCTTCACTATGGAAAATGTTCAACACATCCAAAAAATTGTTGGTGGGGTAATTTATCTGTCATTGGCTTCTTCAAACATTTAGACTCTACATAATCTGAAAACTTCATGCAGGTCCATTTTTTTTGCAGACTTTTAATGATGTGATAATGGGCATCATATTTTATGGCCTGCAACACTCCCTACGGATCACTCTTGGTAATTTAACTTCTTCCCTTTCAAACGTGTGTATTTTCCAAGGCCAACTACTAACAATTTAGATTTTTCATTCAGGTGAGATGAGTAGTCTTGGGCCTGTAGAGAATTTAAGAGTAGCGACATTGGCTTTGATGAAAAATAGACCCTGGTCCATCCCAAAGGTATCATAAAATCTATTCTTGTAGCTCTAGTTGGAATACCTACCATGATTTTTGTATTTTATGTTGCAAATGAGTTTAACAGTACATGTAGTATGTGAGATTTGAAGAAAGCTAGCAGTCAAAAGCCTTATGGAAACCATTTTGGATTTTTAAATGTTGGAATTCCCATGTATAAGTTGGAGGATAATTTGGACTTAGTTTGTAGGGATAAAAAAAAAATCGATAGAAATAAAATGTTGTTGGTGTAAAATGTTGGGGCCTTTTAATGAAGCTTAACTGACCAAAGGCATGTAATAATTGATTTCATGAGATAGAGGAGTTGGGTCCACAAAAAATAATTTATTTTGGCATTTGAAACAACATGACTATGCCAAATATCATTACGACAACCTTGCACACACGATGTTGACATTACAAATGTGGTGGGTCTAACAGAAAGATGTAATGTTGGGGAGCCTCCTATGAAAAACTTTTACTTGTTGGTATCTAGTGTGCCTCAGGTGAGTGTTTTTATCGCCTTCCTTTCTTTATAATGTATTCTTGGATCTCAAAATTGAAACTTCATTCGACAATTCTCTTCCCAACTTCCTTATACACAAGCTCTTTTGTCGAAGGATATGTAGTTGCAACCCTCCTCTCAAACTACTTTGAGATTTTTTACCAAGAAATTATAAGCACTGTAGTATAACTACATCATTTTGAACAGTGGTTTGGCATTTCCCTAGATTGTCATTAATAATGATACATGTAATATTTGAATGTGTGCATTATGATGGAACAATGATATATCATTCATCATTGTTATATTTTTTCCCTTGATAGTGACAGATACAATTTTCTATTAAAAAAAGAAAATAGAGTTGTGGCTTAACGAGTTAGCTTGAAAATAGAAAATGAACCACACTTTATTGACAAAAGTTACAGGACCAAAAGTCCCAAAAGTTTTATTGAACCTTATTTTACTTGAGCTTGTCTTATTTTATTTTACTCCAACTTGTTGCTCCTAACATGTGTATTGTTTTACACAGATAATAATAAAACCAACAATATAAATATTGTTTATTTGGTATATGTTGAGCAATGTATATTTTACATATTAATATGTTAAATATACAATCTATCGGCCTACACTAAACATAATTAATATTAATATAAAAATAAGTAATATGAATATAATTATTGGTAGTCACTTATATTAATTAATGTAGTTATTAGTAGTTATCAATTATAAGTGAGGTATGGTTATTACATAAACATAAAATCAAAACAATATTTATAAATTTTAATATTTAAAAAAAAAATAGAGATATATATAATTAAGGAGGTGGTTAACCCTAATCTAAAACATCAAAAGTATCTAACGTAAGGAAGAGAATCAATATTGCTAAAATAAGAACTAATTCTCATGGGAAACATAGTGAAAATGAGTGTTGGACAATTCCCAAAAAACCATGGCATGAAACAATCTTTCACCTGTGTGACACTCAAAGGGTTGAAGATGAAAAACACTTTCTCCTACAATGCTCTACCTATACCCAAATTAGATCTCAATTTCAAAATATTTGTCACAATACTGAACTTCCTAACCTTCTAAGTCATCAAAACTACAATGATCTTGGAACGCTTCTGATCCGGATTATTTTCAGAACGAAATGAAAGAAGAGATATTACAATGAAATACACACAAATATTGTGAGAAATAGGGAAATAAAACAATACATGATTTATATTAATGAAAGAAATGTACAGACTGTAAAAATACAGAGTGAATGAACTCATTAGAATGTTGGAAACTAATCTTTGAGAAGAGATGTGACGGCTACACTCATTCACAAGAAGATGAGTACAATGAAGCTCTTAATTCCTTTTTACAATAAACATGAATGCCAAAACCCTATCCATCCAAAAGCCTAACCCTAGGAGATGAAGCACCAAAATTCATGTGGGCCCTGTTGGGGTATATATATATATATATATATATATATATATATATATATATAGTCAGACTTTTAAACTCTTGCAAAATAGATTAAGTCCTCTAAACTTCTAGTATTTGTATATTCTAGTCTTTTATTTTTAACAAAACATTTTAAAGTAAAAAAGGTCCTTAGGCTATCTTCAAAAAAACCTTTTTATAAAAAAAAAACAACACATGACTCTAAGACTATTTGCTTTAGTTTAGCTTCCAGATTATAAAATGGACAAAAAAAAATTTGATGAGGCTTGATCTGCCTTAAATTCTTGGTAAATCAGAGAGCCTTCTTGTAGGTTAAGAGCATCCTTTGAGAAGGAGTCTGCTTTTTTATTGAATTCTATGTAAATATGGGAGTAAGGGATACTATCAATCCAAGATTTTACCTCAAAGACTGTTTAATATAGGTCCTAGAGCCAAATTGGTAATTTGACCCATCAACAACTTGGAGTCACCTAGTACCTGCAAATTCCTTAAACCTTGATCTACATCAAATTTCATAGACACCCAAAGAGAAAACAAATATGCTTTGTTATTTGCACCTATCTTAACACTATGTTTGATAGTGAAATAGTGATGCTTATCCAAAAAAAGAATTGCCCCCACTCCAAACAAACCTAGGGTTCCTTGGCTCGCACCATCAAATAATCCCCACACTTTGGTGAATTTAATGGTTGGCTCCTTAAGAATCCTTATAAACTTCATCTTAGGTTCTTTCCATTGTTCTCTATAAGCGAGCCTAATTTTTTGGGACATTAGACCAACAACCATTGTACTTCCTTGAAATATCATTTTATTAACACACAACCATAAGCCACATAGAACATAACATGGTAAATATTAATGAGACTTGAATGAGAGATCAATCAACCAAGCCTCAAAACATTCCATAAGAGTGTTATTATTCCACTTGTTGGCCTTACACACTATCTGGAGCATTTCATTCCAAAATAATTTTCGAAGGAACATGAAACAAATATATGGTCAATTGATTCTCCTTCTACCTTGCACAAAATATATACATCGATTTAGGTCATTCAAACTTTGTTTTTGACCATTGTCCCATGTGAGGATATTATTGGATAGAGCTAGCCAAGTGAAGATTCTAACTTTGAGTGGGTAGCCTAGCTTCCATATTATCCTCCACCGCCAGAGCCTTTCCATAGTAAGGTCTTGAGCTACAAGGCTTCATACCTTAATTTAATAGAAAGAGTACACATGGATTTATTCCAATTCCATTGAAATTCGTCCTCAAGATCTTGTAAGAAAATTACACTATGATTTAACAATTGGGTATAATTTGTCCATTCTTCTACCCGATTACCTTGCAAGTTCAGAGCTTCAACTGACAACCAAATATGGAACCAACCCCTTGGCACCCCAAGAATATGATAGTTTTTTTTTCTTTGAACATATAGTTATGAATTCAATTCTCTTGATAATCTATTTTTTCCACTACAATTGACCTAGGGGTCTTTCCCTAATTGAAGCCTATCTCCTCTACCTATATTCCATCCAACCCATCTTCCTATAATTGGAAAAGCTCTCACCGAGCCCTTCCAAACAATGGATGCCCTCTTGATAGATTTTCTTTCTATCATTATCCAATCCTCCAAAGAGAAACCTTTGAATATTTATTTCTCATTACTTTGCTCCATAATCCTTTATTGAAGAAGAATCTCCACATGCTTTTTGTAGCCAAAGCTTAACTCAATACATATATGTTCTTCAAACCCCATCCTTCTACTTCTTTTGGCCTTGCTAATTTTGACCATTTTACAAGTGGGATCCCCTCTATTTGCTTCCTCCATACCTAGAGGAAGTTGAAGCTTTTTCTTTCTATTCTTACAAATAATTCCATTTGGCATGTGCAAAATAGATAACCAATATACAAGTATGTTTTCCAAAATTTCCTTTGCAAGAATCAATCTTCCTCCACAAGATAACCAACCATGATACCAACTAAATATCCAAGCTTCAATTATTTTAAATAACCACAACCAATCATCATGTCTATAGTCATTTAGTTTGAGGTTGAACCCTAGATACTTTACTCCTTAATCGACAAGGCTTGAAGGAATGACTTATATCTATAAATTTTGATTTTCCAATTAAGGACGTAATTCATTGAAGATCATACAAGATTTATATAAATTTACCTCCATCCCAATTTCATTGTAGTATGTTTCTAGAATACCCTTAAAAATCTTTGGTTCTTGGAGAGAACCATGAATGAAGAGAAAGTTATCATCCACAAAGAACAAGTGAGAGAGAGACACAAACCCCACCATTCTAATACCTCTAATATCACCCAAACTTTTTGCTTATGAAATTAATTGGCTCAATCCTTCAACTACTAATAAACAAGAATGAGGACATGGGACAACCCTATTCAAGCCCCTTCTAGGCATTGTGATCCAGATTATTTTCAGAACGAAATGAAAGCAAATATATTACAATGAAATACACATTAAAATTTCTAGAAACAGAGAAATACAACAATACATGATTTCTATTAATGAAAAAAAAGTATAGAGACTGTAAAAATATAGAATGCAAGACTCGCTAGAATGGTGGTAGCTTTATATCTGAGAAGAGATGTGACAGTTGTGTTAATTCACAAGAAGATGATTACAATGAGGCTCTAAAGGCCTTTTTTATGATATAAACATGAATTCCAAAACCCTAGACATCCAAAAACCTAACCATAGGAGACGAAGCGCCAAAATTCATGTGGGCCCCATTGGGGTAAGTTAGTACATCAACTTCCCGAGGTCGTAAATTTTGCATACGATCTCCCTTTTAGGCGTGTGATAGCCCATTGGAAAGGTATTTTTGAGAAATACACATTATGCCATCAAACTGTGACTTCGTCGACAATTTGACTGTGGCAAGCCCCAAAAAAATTGTTTAGGGCCTCAAAACAGCCTTGGAAGTACAAAAAGATGTACTGAGATGAATAGTTCCAAAATAGGCCAATTAGACTAGGTGGGCGATCACCAATATCCACCTAGATGTTGTGTAGGGCTTCAAGACAGCCTCAGAAGTGCAGAACCCATAATTATAAATAAATGTCCCCATTATAGAGAAACATGTTGAATTGAAAAGTGTCAAGATGAGCCAATTGGAATTTGGAACATGTGGGTGGCCACCAATATCCACCTGGATGAGTCCTCCCCCCTTAGGAAGCAATGGTCTCCATTGCGTTGAGTTCCTAGGAAGAGGGGAAAGTGTTTTCTGAATCTGAATCTTGGTGAGTTGTTTGCCTTGTTGGAGAAGTTGCGCTGCTTGGTCTGTGGAAGGCTATCATGAACCTATTGCGGGTGGGGTGGAATTTGTTCCACCAACCTGTTGTCTCTGAGCTTGATGGGGCATTGTGTAGGCACCATCTTAGGTGAAGAAACAATATATTCTTTCTCTTATGCAATTTTCTTCTGCTGGATAAAAGGTGTTGAGGCTGTAATGGTTGCAGTTGCCTTTTGTGCATCCTTTGAACAGATTGTGAAGAGGATAAATTTTGCGGTATGGGATATTATCTTGCGACACAATTTTGGTGAAACATTAGTTGGAACTACCTCTGGTATCCTGTAGATATGACCCCCTAGAGTAATAATGACACTACATGGTCGAGACTCATAACGAACATGGTGTTTCCACATATATGGTTGGCCCAAAACAACATCATATACATTAAGAGGGGAAACATTACACATTACCCCATCCTTCAAGGGTTGGATGCCATAGGACAGGCGACATTGTTGGTTGACACAGAGATCTCGTCCCTGGTGAAGCCACCCCATGTTGTATGGTTGCGGTTGTGGTGTTGTAGATAACCGCAATTGTTTGACGACCTCAACTGAGATGATGTTATTCTCAGTGTCACTATCAACGATGAAATGCAATGGGGTCCCTTTCACCCACATATGTGAATGGAAGAGGCACTCCCCCTCTTCAGGATCTTTTGGTTCTTCTGGTTGAATTGTTATTTCGTGATGGTATCAGTGGGGTATGCGTCGATGATCTGCCTTTTTTCATTATTTTCTGGATCAGATTCAGAATCACGGTTTGACTCCTTGTATTTGATCTCGACCACCAATGATTGTTTTGAGCGACATTCATCAGTGTTGTGCTAGGGGATTTTTTGGAATTCATACCACTTCCCAGTGTCATGCTTTGTCTTTCCCTTACCCTTATTTTTATGTTTCTTGGACTGGTTTTCAGGAGGTTGTTGGTTAGGGTTGTCTTTATTATGTTTTTCGTTGTTGCAAATGTGCAGACCCAAACTCCTATTTGTTCTAGTGCCTAAATTTGTGCTCGATTTTGATAGTATATCGATAAGTGGCTTCTAGTGATGAGATGTTTAGGAAATCCATTTTGGTTTGGATGTACCTATGCAGATTCCCATGGTATTTCAAAACCAGATGTCACTTAGAGTCTTTGATACCCTACTTGGTGCGCAATGTATGGAAAGTATTTGTGAACTCCAACACTGTTTTCCCCCTCTCTTGCCGCACAGTGTGGTCCATCTTATGTACTGGTCGCCATAGTTATCAATAGGGTAATATTGTTCCTTGACTGCATCCACAAGAAAATCCCAAGTGGGCTCGGCCCCATATATTCTAGATTCTTCTGTGGAACTTTTATCCCAGTAAGTTTCCCACCAATGATTGACATGGGTGAGAGCCTTGAGGAGTGCGAAGGTGATGTTTTCCCTATCATAAAAATTATGAACAAAGAAATAACCTTCTAGCAGATTTAACCATTTTTCTAGGGTGTATGCATCTATCTGACCTTCAAATACGAGAATATCAAAATTAACTTGAACCTTGAAAGGAGAGGTTCATCCAAAGTGGTCGTTTGATGAAGATGGTTCTCTTGCTATCAGCAAGCGTTGAAGGATGTGGGAAAAATTCTCCATCATTTTGTCCCTTTGTTGCACAAGAGATTTCTCAAGCAACATGCTAATAGAATCTTATGCTCCATCGTTTTTATTTCTTCCACCATTGAGGGTTTCCTGGGCATGCGAGAATGATTTTCCTCAAGAGAGATAAGCTTGAGACACAACTTGGTATGCTCGGACCTTGTTGGGAACATGCACTAAAAAATGATCAAGAGCGGCCTACTCTGATACCACTAATCCGGATTATTTTCAGAACGAAATGAAAGCAGAGATATTACAATGAAATACACACAAA
>CBVK0103061944.1:0-23179 GCA_900067695.1 Picea abies | reverse complement strand
GGGGGGGGGGGGTTCTAGAATTGACGGTTTAAAGCGGGCCCCCTTTGTCACATCTCCTACTCCCTTCTCTTACTACCTTCCACCATGTGTCTTCCCCTGTCACATCTCCCGCTCCTCTTCTACCTTTCGCTACCATATACTTGTCCTCCACTCTCCCCGTTGTCATGTTCCTTTTCCCCTTAGACCCTCTTACCCTATAACACTTGTACCTCCATACTCCACACCACTTCCACCTATGTTGTGTCCTCAATCCCCAACCTGTCGTATTACAGCCTCACTGTCACCTTCTCGCGGTACATCACCTCATCATCTGGTGTCACAGCATCTGTTTCTTTGCCTCCTAGTGCTTCCACCTCAACACCTCTTGTCTCACCCTCATCCATGTCCTCCATAGTGGTCCCCTCACAGTAGTCCAATGAAGAAGCATCCAAAGAAAATACACCACATCGTCCGAGTACAGAGTTGACCGAGGCCATTCCCAATCCCAAGGAAGCAACTATTGTGGTAGTTGATGGTGGTTGAACATCGTCTTCTTCCATAAATAGAAGGCCAGGAAAGGACCAAGCGTAGAGGTGGACTGACAGTCCATCCTGACAAAGATTGCGTTTGACAAATGACTGCATGGACAGTCTGCCCAATGTCTGCATGTGCCTCCTGACAGAGAAAATCCTCAACGTCAAGCATTGAATTCATGATATGATCACACCTTTAGTGCCTGAGTCAGCTCCAAGTATATGTAGGCATTTTTTCCATTTTGTTTAGCATCGATGGTTGAGCTTAGCTCCCGACTGTAAAGTTTATGAGGAAGCTCTGGTTATGTATTTTGATTTGAGACTGTCAAATTAATGGAAGTTAACTTCTCTTTCTTTTTATTTTGTTTGTTAGCTGTTTAAAACACTCAGAATTGGAGGATCCAGTCGAGGGTCGCATATTGTAGGATGATGAATGGTTGGTCACTGGAATCTTTGCACCAGTCTTAAGTAGTCTCCCACGTGGTCTTTTTCATCTTGCACTGAATGATTCAGAATTGGAGGATCCAGTCAAATGGTTGTGGCTGCATAGTATGATAGGTTTGGTCAGTGTGCAGTTATCACTATGTCGTTTAGGCACATTTCAGTGTCTTGTTTTTCTTTCCCGAGTTGCTGGAAGGCCTAATGCCCAGAGCAGTCTCCTCCTTTTTCTCCCTAGTCTTCCCTCTAATCTCGCTTTAACTCAAATTCTTGATTGAAGTTAGTTCTGGCTCTCACTTCCCTGTGCATTTCTGGCCTAGTTTTCTGAGTTAAATGATTTTGTCCTGAGTTTACTCTCATCCGATCACCCCTTTAAACAAATTCGTGACAATAAACTGATCGGCATCAAGCTCTGCTCCTGCTGCAATCCAGGAGTGACTTCCATTGCCAACACTTCCTTTATTATTATCTAGCAAATGAAGGGATACAACCTACAAAAGAACTCGTTGTAACTTCCTCTTCTTTCTCTCAGAATATAATACTCGCCATAATTCATAGCCGCAATACATTTCCCTCATAACAGAGGGTTGTCTTCTAGGGAAAACAACCCTAACATAATTTATACCATTAGATCTGTGACCTTATAATGAATGGTCTAGATTTACAATGAAATTATAATATACTTTTACAAGGCAATTTTTCCTTCGGGGGCTTCGCCCCTGAATCCCCACTGGGGGGATAGCCCCCCTGGACCTCATAGAGGGGGTACCCCCCTCTGCACTCCCTCGCGTGGAAGAGTGTACATACTTTTGGGGTGTAAATAATTCATGGGGTATAAACACGACTGAAAGTAAAAGACCTTTGAATGAGGAAGATACTCAGGCTCCACAACCAACATGCTTGTCAACATAAAAAATTGCCAAATGTTGATATTTGAAATGCCACGTGTCAGTTGCAGGAGCTGCCACTTGTTGATCACAGAAGCTACAAAGTGTCACATGTTGAAGTTTCCACGTGTCACTTTGAGCTTTTGACTATTGACTTTTTACCTGTTTGACCCAAACTTTAGATTGCGATAACTTTTGCATACAGATTCTTTTTTTCGATCCGTTTGTGCCACCAAAAATCTTGCAACGAGCACTTAGCGATGGTGTAGATTTCATGAGAATGGAAAAATTTGATTTTTGTACACATACTTCATCAAAGTTAGAAGGATTTAACATAAGAATAGTATGCTTGAGATAAGAATGCAGACCACCAATATATTTTAGAAGTGTCTCCTGTGTATATAAAGGAATACCCAATATTAATGCTTTCTTACGAAATGCTTGAGTATACTCTTGTACACTTTGACCTTTAGATTTCCTTAAACTTTGCCAATTCATCATTTCCTGCTGCATGTATGCTAATGGCTAAAATTGTTTCTTCAATGCAGTAACAAAATCATTCTAGGATGAGATTGCTTTACCACTCTTCCTAAGATCATCTTTAGTTTTTCTTTCCCACCATATGAGAGTTGTGCCTCCCAATTTGAGACTAGCAAGTTGGATCTTTGTTTCATCATCAACAATCCTTTGTATCTTGGAATAGACTTCAAGTTGTCTAACCCAATTATTTATATTTTCTGCATTTAGTTCACCATCATAAGTGGGTAATTTAAATTTTACATCAAGATTTAATAAAGGCATATCAAAAGAATGATGATTTTTTTTAGGTTGCTTATCCTTGAAAGAATGTACACTTGCTTGGATTGTAGATGACGAGGATAAAGGGGAAGAAGGTTCTAAAGGTCCACCACCTTCAACTCCTCCTTCTCTTACTGAAGATTCACCTTATTCAACCTTTGAAATTCTTTTTTGTCCTCTGTCATGGTAAATCTCCTCTACCATGGCTTTCATCAATTGAAATTCCTCGAAGAAATTATCCTCAAATGCATAAGGACCTAGCTTCCTCAGTGAAGACATCTATTGTTTACAATGTCTCCTTTGAATATCTGGATTAAAAGCCTCAAGTTGGTCTTATCCTCACTTGAGTTTGGCTCTAGTGAGCATCCAATGCTTGCAATTCCTATCAAACCTTCAAAAAAAAAGCTCTGATACCAAAAAATTGCTCTGAAAATGAGAGGTTTTACTGAAATTTTTTGAAATTTAAGTTTATGTATCTTATGCACTGGATCGATAAGAATGTGAAACACATAAACTCATAGTTATTATGTGGAATTAAAAATTATTAAGTGAAAAAATTAAAGAAAGAAGGACATAAGCAAGAGAGAAATAGAGACATGAGAAGTTTGATAACAGAGTTCACCAAGGTGTGGCTACGTCTCCTGGTCCCGCTTCCAGTGGTGACCGCTTTATTTCTCTTCTCCAAATGCTCAATTACATCAATAAGCTTATAACAATATGCTACAAAAGCACTATGCATATGTTGTACATGACATGGATGATTAGATGTAAAATACCTCACCAAAATCCTCTCTCAAATGGGCTCGAAAAGGCTTCTTACAACATGAGAACCGAAAAAAATGGTCTCTCTTTTATAAGCTTTCTCTCCACATCCCTGCAACAAAATCATTGTATCTTGATGGCACACAAGCCTGGTTTATGTAGAAAAATAGTTGGGGTCGGATTGCCAACTTCTCCCAACAATTTGGCCTCTTCCTAGGCTCCAGATCCACTCTTTTTGGCCAAAACTCCACAAAAAACAACAAAAATCCACTAAAATAAGGTAAAAACCCACTAAATTGGCAAATAATGGTTAAGCACCCTAAAATAGGGAACACACCCCTGTTTGTGGTTGCATGTGTGACATGTGGCTTGATGCTAGACCCTTTAATCCCCCACTCCTAGGCCACACCCCTAGTCACAACCCATGTCATATGACCTAGCACCCAACATAGTGCACCTCCCTTAGCCATGAAAAGGTGCTTAATTTTTTTTTTTTTAAAAGTGGATATATTTCTAAAGTTTGGTTCTTTCCTTTGTGGCTAGTGCATTAGTGCTAGGACTTTGTTATATTGATAGGTCATGGGTTCGACTCCCATGGAGTTATACAACATTTTTCATTCGTCCCTTTTAGGCCCCATCCAGGGTGACATGTGGCACCCTCTGATTGGGCCATGTGTTAGCCCATGGTTGTCCAAAACCATACCATATGGACCAATCACCCCTTGCCACTTGTCAACATCAGAAACTTCCAAATGTCAAGATTTGAAATGCCATGTGTCAGTTGCAGGAGCTACCACTTGTCGATCACAGAAGCTTCCAAGTGTCACATGTTGAGGATGTCATGTGTCACTTTGACCCTTTGACTATTGACTTTTTACTTGTTTGACCCAAATTTCAGATTGTGATAAATTTTGCATACAGACTCCATTTTTTGATCTGATTGTACCACTAGAAATATTGCGACAAGCACTGTGCGATGGTGTAGATTTCATGAGCATTGGAGAACTTTTATTTTTGAGCATCTCAGATCCTCCTAGATCATATGTTTTCAAATAGGTCTAACATCAGGATGGGTATTGATATCATGTTCGACAATGTTGAGTTCGTTCCTTGGCATCTCTCCATATGACCAATCAAATATATCAAAAAATTATTTTAAGAGATTAGTGTTGATCTGAATTTCTCCAGAAAAACAATCTGCACCGATATATGCGCTCTCAATTTTTCTAGGAATTTGAGAGATGGAAATCGTGAGGGTAGGAGAAATATTCACCATTTTTCCTTTGGCATAAATACCATGCCTATCTAAGGGAACCACAGTGTGACCAACCATCTCACTCAAGGTATATCTAAATTCATCTTGTTCGATCCTAACAAGCTCTGGTAGGAAATAGGATCAATGATGCATATCGTCCCAAGGCCTATGAGGACCATACATGGCCTCTAAGATGGATTTATCTGAAGGGAAAGTATCATTGATACAATCATAGGAACAAGAATATTGGACATCCCATACGGTCTCTAGAACAAGATACTCCTCATCCTTCTGTAAGGAGATAGGATCCAGGTCAACAATAGCGTAAATAATATACCGATACGCAACTTCTATCATTGAAAGTGGCATTTCCATCCCAATGTGAGACTGACCTTCGTATGACATAGTCAGGGAAGGTAGGGCCTAAGGTTTGTTGAAGTATAAAGTACAAAAAGGAATGGACCTCATTGATTATGAAGAATCACTATAAATGGCATGAATGTGATGAATTGGTGCCATGAAATCAAAACTACCCATGAGAGAGGAATACATTTTAACACCAACATCCTCAGTTGTTCGCTGAGAATTTTCGATCATAGGTACTAAAGGTCGAACTAATGCATTAGGACAAGCATGTGTAAATGAATTGATTATTCATCATTATTTTCCCTTCATGAGGAAAACATAGAGTGCGGAAAATAGACGACACGATTGATGTCATGGCATAAGTCCAATTATGTCCTAGAAGTAAATTATAGCCAAGGGGTGCATCCACCACCTTGACATCAACCTCCACTTTATTTCCACCTAACTGGACTGTAAAGGAGGGAATAATTATGTGGGTTTGAAATGAACTCCCATCAAATGTGGTCAATATAGTCATAGACTGGGATAGAGTCAGAGAGGAAATTGGTTTCTAATAGGTTAGGGACATTCGTAGGTTGCGAAACCTTCATCAATTATAGTGAGTTTGATGGTAATTTTTGTGTACTCCAGATGGATTTGAAAGGTCACGTGGTAAGGTAAGCGAGGATTAACATCTGTGACGTCAAACTTAATAACCTTTGAGCCACACGAGTCTAGATCTCCTAAAGAATATATCAAGGCATTCCTCTATGAAGGACACATCTGTAGCACCTCCAAAGTCAACATCTCACAAGGGGTTTGACCCAGATATTTGACAATCAAATAGTTTTGGGAAGCTCTGACATTATGATTGTGGACAGAGAATTTTAGTACTCCTTTTGAAATATGAGGTAGAGGTTTTGGATTTTCTATCTACAAGGGTGTTTCTGTAGGAGGGGGATACTCTTAATCTACAATGGTCTGTGAAGAACCCTAATCATGAGATTGAGTGGCTAAATCAATCTGAGACTTGACCATATTGACACATAGATGGCCACCTTCATGTGTCAAGGGGTTGTTACTCCTTCTCGACACATTTCCGGTGTTGGAGGTCCTCGAAGGCATGTGTTGATTATGTAGAAATGGATTTTTCAACATAACGGATGGTTGTGATAAGAGTCTCTAGGATTCCTCTATTTTGGGGCATAGGTGGGTAAGGTGATAATATTTACAAAGTTTACAAGGAAAATTCACCTTCCATTTTTCTTTCTTTCCCTCACCAACGTTATTATTCGATCCATCATTGTGTCATCCTTGGATTTATTATTATTTTTCCCACCCTTACGATTATTTTCATGTCCTTTCCTTATATTCCCTCCTAGTTGTTGGTTACCATTTGGGTTGTCCAATGACTGTACATAATGCACATCCTCCGATTGAGTGGGAGTGGAGGATGAAGTCAAATATTTTCCTACTACAGAATGGCTTAGAGACAAATCTTTCAAATGGTTCATCACCAAGCTCGTAGACTTACCATCTATAGATCCTATGATGCCATAGTCACGAGGCCTAGGATTTTGTCTAGGGTCATAGTTCGACCACGGTGCATCAGGAATAATTTCATACAACGTCCCAGACTAAGCATATATGAGGTCCAGTTGTTGGGCTTTGAAAATAACTTCTACTTCAAATGTTACTCCATATGTAGAAATGTCCTTCAAAATATAAGGCAATAAGGACTTAAGGAACCACTCCGTCAGAAACTATGGAGGAATGTAGGCTTTGATCAACCTATTTTGTTTACTCCACTCTTAGATATGGTCCGAGATATGCGTGGCCTTATCTTGGTGGAAGGCTAAAAAAATTTCTATGCTGACATCGTAACGATCTGACAACTGGAAGTGGTTGAGAAAGAACAAAACCATCTGATTAAAGTTTCTATATGTTCCCCCTAGTATCTCAATGTACCACTTCATGGTGATCCCCATGAGGGTGCATTGAAATAGGCTCAAACGAATAGAATCATCATTAAGGGAGTTGGATGAGCACCAAAGATGAAAAGTAGTGACATGATCACCTGGATCCTCGCCAGTATTTCCTTCAAATTTTGGAATGTCCGAAGGGAGCCTAGTGGGGATGGGAGGCCATAATGGATCATGATTCACAAGGTCGTTCAATAATTTTGACAAATCTGGAAGATTAAGCATGGACATAAAAGAGAGTTGGGGTTGCGGTGTCTGAGCCCATGCTCCCAGGAAAGATTGGTGTTGAGGGATTGTAGACCATCCAAGGTTCTTGTATATGCCATGTCCCTGTTCGGTAGGATAATATCCTCCTCCAAAATAATTCATAAAAGTTTTTATGGGCACCATGCCTATGGAAGTGGCATAATGAGGGTTATATACATTTCCCCCAACCGAAGGGGTTCCAGGTTGGGGGTTTCCCTTAGTGTGAAACTAAATCCCTCTAGATGGAACTCTAGAGGATAGAGGGGGATTCAGCATACTAAATGTGTTTTTTGGAATCAACATGGAGGAAGAGGGGGTAAAGGATGAAATATAAGAAGTGACTTGTCTACCCAGTTGAGCACTCCATCTAGGAGCATTGAGACTAGGATAAGTCCCAAAATAAAAAGGAGGAAAACCTCCAACTATAGGATTCGTTTGGGGAATATGGCCTCCACCAAACTAGAGAGGATCATACGGAGGAGCCATGCCCCTGGGTCCAAAACAAGGATTCACATTAGTCGTTAGAATAGAGGATGAGAGTTGTGAGGTCTTGTTGGGCATACCAAAAGAAAATGGATTAGAGACCGAAGGTATTGATTGAGAATTGTAACTTGGCATACCAAAAAGATATCTGAAAGGGTTCCTTCCTATGGGTTGAGTAGAACCCACAAGTTGGGTAATAGTAGAGGCAGGGATCTCCAACACCCCAACCGCTGACGCTGAAGAATTTGAAGGAATCCCACTAATCATAGAATATATAGGAGTCTGGGGACTCCCGATGGCATTTGGGTTTGACTCAGTATTCATAACTGGATTATCAAAATTCTAGGATGTGGAGATATATGTACCATGTTTATTAAATTTACACCTTTTAGAAGGAAACTTTGGTAAAGACTGAAGATGTGGTGGTAACTTCAAAAAATGGGAGACCTGTGAGGAAGCTATTATTTCTCCATGATGACTCAAGACTCGAGATATAAAACCAAATCCTAGGGACAACTAATAATCAGAGAGCACACCAAAATAAAGAAAAACAACCAATGCACAAAAACATGATATAGTGGTTGAAAAAAGGCCTCCCTCACTAGAGTAGGTATGGTTCGCCCAAAAGGGGCTTGAGACTCCCTTAAAAATATTTGAGGTATCAGAATCAGTTATAAGGGCCCTCGTGGGCTTAACAACACATTCAGTTAAATCCCCTAGAAGAAATAATCCTCCATAAAGGTTGTGTGTTGTCCAACCCTTATCTGAATCAGGGTACCTACAGAATAACCCTTTCAAGTAACCTATGTGGATACCTATGTCAATAAACTAGAGTCACCACAATATAATTAATGCGCAGGCGAACAATCGTAAGTCTAGTCCACCGTATGGGAAGGGTAATAAACCTAAAATTTTGAATGTGTTGCCTCTCACAGAGTTAAAGGTACTAGAAAGACCCAAAAATACAAATAGAACCCCATAAATATCTATGAAGCTAAGAAGGTATTAGAGGGCTATATCTGCAAGCAACTTCATGTGACCTCGTGCTTAACTCCGATGTGAGCAGAGCCTCCTGACGTCACTAATTACACAATGGGTTTCACCACTCCATGGTCAGACACATATGCTTAGTTTAATATCCTTGGAGAAGTTTACTCACAAAATCCTATTCCAAGGCCCTATGTCCTATACTTTTTTGCCCTATGTCCTATACTTTTTTGTGTACACTTGAAAAATAAAATTGTTTCTAATCGATTTTAATCAATCAACGTTAATTTTAATGGCTTCTTCTTACTCAAGAGGTGCGATCATGAAATTGATGGTATTACAACTCAACACGTAAAATAAGCGATTACGAAAACATTGCTAAGTACTAATATTGAATTTCAAAGAGATGGTATGCTTCTAAATGAAAATTTTCCATTGCAATCCCTACAATTTCAATAAAATTAAATCTCTCCACATGTGTCAAAATCAATGTGAAGTAATCAAAATAGAAAATGCCATAATGCAAAATGAACAAATGTTTTTGTATTTTTGATATCAAGAAAAGAAAATGAAAGGAATGAATAAAATCTTCACATCCAAACCCTACTACAAGAAAAATAAACAAGCCAAGCAAGATACTAAGAATAAAACACTCAGACCAATGTCCAAGGACAACCAATGAAAAATATGATAAAAAAGAATACCACCCAAAAATCGAACAATAAGAAAGTTTCCTATCACTCTGTAAGCACTTAAAAATCAGGACAAAGACCCAAGAAAACTCAACAACCAACCAAAATCACCTAATAAACACCAAACTCAGCCAACAAGACTAAAGAGTTGATGTACATGACTGTTTGATAAAATCTCGTGTATGTACGCACCCTACAGGAGGACAACTCGCGTATGTACGTGTCTGTCAATGGAAAAGCCACATATACCTAGTAAAACATTGCCAGGGAAAGGGTTAATCGAAGAAACTCATATGCAAAGTAAAAATAGGTTTTGAAGCAATCATATGACAAGGAAACTTAATCTAACAGAGAGAAAATCAAGGATAAAAACACTCCAAACCCCCAAAAAGAAGATCAATCCCCAGTATGGTCGCTAGTTCTATTACGAGGAAAATATATATATGGCATGGGGTAAAATACAATAATCATAATGACACACATAAATCAACTCTAATCCCAAGTATGATATATAAATGAAATGATAACAAGACAAGGCCAAGAGCCTACCTCATCCAAACGTTCGATGAAGACCACCGTTGAGCATGCAACTCGAAGATTTATACCTGTAACTTGTCCTCAAAAACCAAGATATGCAAGCATATGGTGATAATATATAATGTTAGCACATATATTATCATAATACATTAACATACATGGAAAATACTCTCATGGAATAATAATTCAAATATTTGCAAGATATCAATTGGACGAGAAAAGAGTATTTCTATTAAAATAATCAACAAAAGTTTATAGCTGACAAAGTTCTGTAAGGACACACATCAGAACCGAGAAACTACATCCCTCTAGTTAGGCCTCCACCAAAGGAAAGCTCATATAAAGGAGACATTGAGGTTCTCCATCACAAAGAAGGAAGAACTTCGAGGTTGAACAAGGAGTTTGGACTTTCAAGGATAAAGGGATGCAGACTCAATATGAAGTGAAATTTCTCGATTGTGTCTTTTCTCTCAAAGTTGAATTGTTCAATATCCTTCAAGGCTTGGATAAGGCTCAATTTATATCCTTCAAATTTAATTTAAGGGCTGAGTCAGAGCGTTTCTAGTATATGGAAGGCCAAGGATCATGAATCTCATGACATGCCATGGAAACCCGACACAGTTTTTAATTTTGAGCACCAAACCCAATGTACACAGGCTGTAGTAGAGAAACTTGCATATATGCTTGTTGTCTAACTGATAGGGCATGTATATGTGGAAAAATGTTCTTTTTTGGCTCTGGAAGGTACAAAAGGGGACTTCAAGTTTGCATAGGGAAATGGAAATTCCATCCAATCAAGTTGCATGGGGTGAGGAAAAATTTGTTGTAACACCTCTATTGCGCTACTATCTTATAGTTGTGTGATTGTTGCAATGCATAAGCTAGGAAGAATAAAATCCATTGGCATTACTGATTCTTTTCCATAGACCAACCTGAAACATGTTTTTCATGTCAACTTCTTAGTTGTAGTCCTATAATCCCATAATACTGCAGGAACTCTTAAGTCCCATTCGTCTCTCCCTACATTGCAAATATTTGTCAATACATTCTCCAAAATCTTGTTAAAAAATTCCACGGTTCCATTGGCCTAAGGGTGATATGGGGTACTCTTTTAGTAATGAATCTGGAATTCATCATTCAATGCTGCAATTATTCTGTTTAGAAAGTGTGTCCCATGATCACTTAGTAATACGCACAGGCATCCAAACCTTGTGACTACATTTTTAAACAAAAACCGCACAACAGTTTCCATAGTAGAGTATGTAACTGGGTCTACTTCTTCCCATCTTGTAAAATAATCTATCACAATAATGATGCACCTTTCCCCTAATATTCATTTTTGTGTGTTGATTGGCCCCACAAGTTATATGGCCCATTTCTCAAATGCTTGCAACATAACCTATGGATTCAAAGGAATTTGGTCCCTCCTAGATGGATTTCCCACTCGTTGGCATACATTACATGACTGAAAATATTCCTTCGCATCCTTGTAAAGTGTCGGTCACCAAATCCATGTGTAAAAAATATTTTGTATAGTTTCTATCCCTACGTAATGTCCTCTAGAAATTCCATCGTGCGCTTCTTCAAGTATTACTGTCCTTTCGTGCTCCGGCACACAGTTTCGTAGTATTCCATTTCCCTCCACATTTTATCAATTCCCTGCAATCAACTGATAATATGCTTCTTTCACTACTAGTTGTTTCTTCTGTGCTACAATCATTTCATATGGGGCCATTCTTGAGTTTAGAAACTATATGGTGTCCAAGAAATAATCATCCACCATCCTTATTGCAAAAAACTATGCATATGGGAAGTTTTCATCTAAATTTCTTACATATTCCCCTGACAATATGCGCGATAGATGATATGGTCCTACATTCAACTTCCCTTTTTTCACTATAACTTCAAAGTCATATTCCTGAAATAATAAGACTCGGATACATATTATCCCCCCCAACACTGGCTTGTTGACCAAGTATTTTGATGTAGAATGGTTTGCATACATCTTAAAGTGAGACCCCAATAGATAATGCCTGCATTTCTATAGTACATAGACCATCAGCAATCCTTCCCATTTCAATTTTGTATAGTTATTTTCTTCTATAGAAATCTTCCTACTTGCAAGATCAATTGGGTGATCTATGTCTCCTTCCCTCGGTTGAGATAGTATTGCCCCCAATGCTATGGATGATGTGTCCATGTGTACATGAAACTCCTTTTTCCGATCTGGAAAAATTAAAATCGACATGGTCATCAACTTTTGTTTTAGGCTGTCTAACCCCCTCTCACAGTCTTCATTCCATTGAAACCTTGCTTCCTTCTTTAATAAATTCTCTATCGGTGTTGTGATATGCACATATCCCATGATAAATTTCCTATAATAACCTATATGACCTAATGTCACCCATAATTTTTTGATTGGTGTAGGTGGTTCTAACTCCAAAATGAATGTAATGTTAGTTGGATCTACTAATAGTCCTTGTTTGCACAATACATGTCCTAACAAAATTCCAAACGGTGTGCAAAAAATGCACTTCTTCAATTTTAGTGAAATATAACACTAGTTGCACCGATCCAACACAAGTCTAAGAACTTCTATATGATCCTTCAATAGACTGAACACGGTCCAATCATCCAAGTAGACTTCTAGGAACTTATGGATGAACTCCTTGAATGTTGCAACTACTACCCTGGAAAACACTGCAGGGGAATTCTTCAATCCAAAGGGAATAACCATGTACTAATAACTTCCCCATTCCATCGTAAACATGGTCTTGTGTCGATATTTTTGCATGATCCTTATCTGATGGTACCCATAGAATCCATCTATAAAAGAGTAAGTTTCATGGCCTCCTACGTTCTACAGTACCTCATCCATAAATGGTGTTGGAAATGGTCATGTAAGCATGTGTCATTTAACTTCCTTAGATCTACGCAGATCCTTATTCCTCATGTCTTCTTCTCTTGCACCACCATCATATTGATCCAATCAGATTATTCTACTGGTTCAATGATTCTTGCATCCAACATCCTATCTATTTCATCTTTCACCTTCTCCTTATACCTTGGATTTAGCTTGTAAGGCCTTTGGCGAACTAGGTTATCTCCTGGTTTCAATGGGATCTCCATCTTGCCTAAGTCTCCTACTATTCCCTTCATCACTAAAATTTTTGTTGGAAATAGGTCTTGGTATTATCATAGTAATTATGTTATCTTCTCAACTGTATCCTCACTCCAATAGTCCCCTATCTACGCAAACTTGGGATTCTTTGTCATCCCAATGTTTACCTTTCACGTATTTATAGGATATGTATATGCAACAGATTTGAGTTTTGGTCCTTCTATGGCTTGTTATCCTTTTTTCTCAGGTATCAGTACATTCCTAGGATCCTCTTCATCATACTCTTTGTTGGATATATTATAGCATTCCAGTATCTCATGGATAATCATCTTGTTTATGTGCACGCTACATACTCATATCACCTCCATCTTCTCTTCTTTTGAGAAGATCTTCATCTGAATAACCTATAGTGTGGTATCTATGGATGGAGATTCATGTTCAAATGCAAATTTTATTTTGAACCTATGGATCATTTCCTCTCATCTTGTTGTCTCCATGTGCATTTCCAACTCCAAATACCAGTTCTTTGGAATTGTTTCCGGTGTGTGTATAAATCTGTGTACCCACTCTTTCTTTGGGACTGAACCCCAAAAATCCCTACATTGTTCCACATGACCTGTTGGGTCACTCTCCTCTGCATATTTTTGTGTAATTTTCTATCCCTCTATGTCAACCCTTATTTTCATTAGTATTCTACATTGCAGCCAGAATTTTATTCTCTCTCTGTGTGAAACCCACCATCTTGCCGGACTCGCCTTTAGTACCACACCCAATGTTAAAATCCTTTGTTGTTCATGTACCTACAACTCAAATGTTTTGAAAAACCTACTTATATCAGTTAATCCATCATACCTTGGTGGGTTAAATAGCTCTGTTCCAATCCAGTGCAAGGATCAAGTAATGTGTGCACATTGTCTAGTTGACACTTCATGCATTCTCTATTGCCAATTCTCTAGACCTTCTTTAGGATCTAACGCACATGAATTGATACTTCTCCAAATCAATGCACCATCTATTGTCAGGTTTACATAATCCTCCATCCCCACAATCATGTTATATAATTTTTCAATCTCATTCCCTCTTGTTGGTTATATGTATCTATTTCCTTCTGATGGGTCTAAGGGTGTCGTAACTTTCAAATCTCCAACTTCAAATATCATCTCTCTCCTCTTCAATTTGATGATCGTTTGGTTATAAAAATCCCATTATGGTCCTATCAATGTTGGATATGGTTGAATTTCGTACACAATATCAATAACTTCAAAGTATTCCATGCTGTGCACACCATCCATGTTCACAAGTACTCTTGTCAACCAACCAATTAGAACTATTTTGTGCTAATTCACTAGCCTGAGATGAATAGGAGACCATACCAACTTTGTTTTTCTCCTCAACTCCCATGTATGATTAGGTAACACATTCATGTAAGAACCTAAGTCCAAAATAATAGTATCCACGTCATACTCTCCAAATTGCACACTGAATCTGAATTCTCCATTGGTTCACTTCCTGTGCAGTACCCGATTTACCATCCTTTGTGTGACATGAGTTTCCCTTCCTCTTATGTAGTTATCAATCATGTCATATAATTTATTCAATGCAACCTCATATTTGGTTAGATCTACACAATGTTTCAATAATTTTGTTAGCGTACT
This sequence comes from Picea abies, assembly GCA_900067695.1. Classification (NCBI taxonomy): domain Eukaryota; kingdom Viridiplantae; phylum Streptophyta; class Pinopsida; order Pinales; family Pinaceae; genus Picea; species Picea abies. Next base: position 8,479 of record CBVK0103061944.1, on the reverse strand, counting down.
TACCTTCCCTATTGGATTCTCTGGCATTGCATGATATTCTTCATGAGGTTCCATTGATGTTGATGCTCCCCAATACGTTCCAAGTACTTTTTTCCTTTCCCTCTGATATGTCTCCTTTTCTTGTTGAGGATCAAAGGCTGGTATGGGCCCTACTAACTTTATTATCCATTGTTCCATCTTATTTCCTTCATATACCTTATCAGTCCCTATTCTATATCCTCAATGTGTAACAACAACTACTTTTTGTCCTTCATTACGTCTTTTGGATGATATCATCTGCACATTTTGATTTAAATTCGGGTTCTAGTTTCCTCTGGCCTGCCACTTCACAACTAGTTGGGGATATTATTTTCTTGAGTGATCCAATTCTCTGCAATATGTGCACGTCATACATAGATTCTGGAAGTCATGAGGAAAGTTTCTAGGTTGATTACAATTTTAACATATAATCATTCCTCTTCCTCCTCTTCCAAAATTCCCTCTACCTCAGCCTCGGACAAAGTTTCCTATGTTCTCTTGATTGAAACCTATTTGATTGTTATAATGAAAATCAATGGCATGTGAATGTGTGGTAGAATCCTTGTAATAAACCATTCTTGGTGTTGTTTATATGGGATCTGGAAAGTTAATCTACCCATCACATCCTTAAATATCTAGTCGTAATCCCATACTAAATCTATTTGTACTTGTTTGATCTCCTTCAATTCTTTGATGTATTGCAACTCCGACTTTGGCCTCTTGAATTCCTTCAGTAGTGCTTGCTTAATCTCTACCAATGTCTTGGCCTATCCTGCAAGCATGGTGATCTGTAACTTCACATACCATACTAGTGCACGACCTCTAAACGTTGTTGCTAACTATGCAATCTTCACAACTTCATCTTGTACATTATTTGTGGCCCAAATCGTCTCGCAAACAAATAAGTGTTTTTCTGGGTCCTCTAACCTAATTCCTTGGAACTCAGGAAGCCTAACAGTATTATCCACCCTATCCATATTGGTGGATGTAGTCCCTCCTCTTGGTGATGCTAGTTGACTCTGATTCTGACTCTGCACACTACTTCCACTATTTTGACTGCTATTACTCAGCACGCCTTGGGTAACGACAATTTCTTATGAAAAATATTCAAACGTTACTTATGATTGTGGTGATGCACATAGGGTCATGGATTCAATGCAATATCCTTTCTGAGTAGGACTTGCTAACTCTTCTATTATTGGAAGGGACTATAACTTTTCTTCTTCTCCTCCTTGATATGATACCTCTACAATTTAGACTAGTGCATAATTTTCTCTCCCCTTTGGCTTACTTCATGACTCTCTTCTTGTAGCCTTAGTCTTTACCCTCTTGTACCTTATCCCTCTGTGAAACTCTCCAAACATTTATCCTTCCTCTGGTATATCCTCTTCTTGCATCCTCAGTCCCTCCCTACTTCTTCCATTGCTTCTTTCCTTCTCTCAAATGATCCTTCTGTCATCCCCTAGTTCCTCTATGTGCCTGAAACCCTTAGCAGTCAGATTTCATCACCATCATGTGTTTTTCACAAAATAAAATCTTTATCCATGTATTTAAAGATTTCAAAAACCTCTTGTGTGGACCTTTGAAAAAGTCTCTTTCTGCGACACTATATGATTGAATACAATCTACTTCAAACTCTATAACATAACCACCTAGTACTCTATCCAACCAGAAAACAATTGCTTGAGTAGTTAGGTTACTTACAGAATTTAGTTGTATTACCAATTCAGGAGTCCAATTTCTTGGCGTTGCAGCGCTGAACCTTTCAGTGTTCTCCACTAATCTTTCGAGACACTCTGTTAGAATAACAAGAAAATTTCATGCAGATTTGTGAACACATATTTTTGCAGCCATCTCTTGTCACTCATCTGAGGGTTTTTGTTCTCTTTACATGTGAATTCTCATTCCTTCCTTTCCAACCATTTTCATATCTCCTTCTTAGTCTGCCTCCAAAACATCCCCTTAATTGCAAAGTCCCAATCCCATCAATGAAACCATTTGTTGGCGCTATTTTGTGCATGGGTTATAAGACCGAAGGTTCGGGTTATCTAAGACCAACAAAACCCACCAAACACCGACCCTTTTGACATCACCTGCTTGTGCATATGAAGTCTCACTTGAGGTATCTATGGAGACTGCAAGAACTAGGATTCTGCAATAGTAAGGGAATGGAAGGAAAACATTTGGTTTCTTCTTCTTTATTATCTTATGTGCATAACGTTGTTCTAGCTAGTTCTTAACTTACTCATGATTCATATTTCTATACTTATGATATTCCAGCTTACTGCATAGATTCATTACGGTCACAGTCATGAATCATTGCACCATACTTAACTATCATATGAAGCTATTCTATGATGCATGCAAATAGTATTCATAATAAAACACAAACACATAGTCAACACATGATTCCACAATATATCCTTATCATTCCTTAATTCATCCTTCTCAAACTTCAACTGTTACATGCAATCACTTTGTACTTAGTATCAATCAAACTATAACATAACCTAATCTATCGTAATCAAACTTCATCAGAATAATACCTAGCTGAACCAATTGACTGAACCCACAACAATGATAACAACGATGACGATGAACCCCTAATATCCCAAACCATTACATATTTATATCAAAATATAGTAGAAAAAAACCTAATCTATTCATCCCAAAAATATCCCATTACAATGCATGGCCAACTCAGTTAACTATATCTTTGACACCTTTCTTCTTCTTTTCATCCTTTATGCTGCATTTCTGATGCTATTCTATTTCTAGAATGTCGGGTTGTCATTCTTTTGTTATGCTTTATTCCATTTCTTTATTCTTTGATATACGTGTTGTCTTCCTTTTGTGCACTTTCCTGCTAGATGCACCTCATCTGCGCACTCTCTAACTTTCCTTCTTCCTCCACACGCTTTTCATCTACTTAAGATTTTTCATCAAAACTTTATCCAAACTGAAAAATTTGTTTTCAATATTGCCTATCCAACAAACACACTACTTCAAACATCAAAAACTAGATTCCAAGGCTAGATTTCATCATAAAATATTTGGATTTGAAAAACAAGAGATAAGAAACACCACCAAAATTCAATTCAAAAAGTTAATTCATATAAAGAAAACTCATGAAAATGAGGGTGTGTGGATGACTAAAGTTATAAAGAAAAGGTTAAGCAATCTATCACCCAACATCTAGAAAACCTTGGAACATATAAGTGTCCAAGATCCTTACAAAATTAAGCATTATTGAGAAGTGTAAATAAAAAAGAAAAAAAAATGAAAAGAAAAAGGGTGTCCCCAGGTCTATGGACTTAAGGCTAGTTGATGCCTCAACATGATATCAAACACCATCTCAACATAGAACTTCAAGACTAAACTAGAAAAGAAAAACAATGGTGGGCTTATTGTCAATGACCTCAACACACCTAGAAAGTGGGCATAAGGAAAAAATAGTTACAACAATCCAAGAAACCAAAAATAATCAACAAATTTCTATCACCAAAGGACAACAACATAGGAACAAAGTTGTAGATATCATGTGTAAAGGAGGAAATGAGGTAAATTCTGCCAAATCCAACCAAATCCATCAACACAATAATGACATCATAGGATTGTTGACAAAAAACCAAGATAAGAATCCATCATGAGTTATGATATTCATGTTAAATTCATGGGATGGAATGGTCCTCATCAAAATCAAAATACCCAAAACTAGACATACCAAATCACCCAAAGGAAGTGGAGAATCCTAGATGAGATAACTTCAGTTATGATATGGATATGTCACTTATCCTAAGTCCAATATGAATGGTAAATTTCAATTGCAATCCAACACTTAACAAAGGTTGGAAAGGTAACCTAAGGCCTCCAATGCAACCTTGGGTCTAAATTGAGGTGGAAATGTAAGTCATCAAAACCATAGTCATAGGTTAGAAAAAGAATCCTGCAATCAAACAACTATGCCCCAAGTACTAACACAAATATTGGTTATGCCATGAAGGAATACAACATTTGAACAAGTGTTGTGACCTTGCAATGGTGCATAACTCAATACAAGGGATGGATCCCAATTACAACCCATGAATTTGTAGTAGAACCAAAGGTGGCATACACAATGATGTGGGTTGGTCCTACATTAAGCACTCTCAGGAAATATCATGAAGTCAACCATAGACAAAGGCACAAAGGAAACCAAATACAAGTATCCACCAACCAAGTGTTACAACATCATTGCAAAATAACCACAATAACCATAACATTTCAAATAATTACATAAATTTTGTAACATATTCATCATTAATGTAATCACCATATATGTGCATATGCCAAATAATATATCCAATATTGAAAATAAAGTAAATTGTGTCACCCATATTCATGGAAGATTCTTTTCCATTCATATCATAATCAAAGAAGTTATGATGCATCCATTTATAGAAATTAAAGTATTAGCATCATCAATCCAATTAATCCATCAAAAATAATATAAATTGTAGTAATGAAACAATACAGTGCAACGTAAACAAAACAACCATGTTGCTTCCATCATGCTAATCCCCATAACACCTCAAGCTTACAACATCCAACAATTGTATCTAAAATAATTAATCACCATAACTCCTAATCACCAACAACCATTCCATCAAACTCCATGGCCATAGGTTCTCATTAACAAGTGAAAAAGAGATTCCAAGGAACTACATAAAATAGGAAAGGTACTAACAAACCCATAAATGAAAAGTCATACGAGGGTAAAATAATCAACAAATCCCAAGTGTATATTTGTAGGTAGTCACCCAAGTCAAGATAAGTAAAAAATTTAGTATTTAACATAGGAATTGAACACTTTACAATTTGGTTTGATTAATCATTTTTGCGATCAAAACTCTCCTCTTTGTAAACCATCTAGACTTCTCTTCTATTTTCCTCTATTTTGTATCTTTTTCATAGAACCACTATTATATTTCCATAGAATTTTGACTTAGTTCTCTAAGTCCTTTTCCATTCTCTTGAGCTAATTGTTCTTGTCATCTCTTGTCTTGGGTAATCCTTTGAAGGCTTGTTGTTTTATCTTAGGATGTCTCCGTTGGCCTATTCCCCTATAATGCCATGCTCAGTTCAACCCTAGTACCTCAAGCAAGGTTCCAACACAACTAGGGAAATAAAGGTACCATTATCATAAGGGAACTTTGGGTCACCATGAAATATTTCATTGTTTGATAGTTTATATGGTAGATCTAGATGTTTTTATTACATTGTATCAGAGAATAGAATCAATTCTAATTTGTTGAAAGGTGTAGAGACTTGTGTAGGTTCATTTGGTTGGAGTTAATCTATATTAGGGAACTCTGTAAACTCTTGTCTATAGCCCAAGTCACTTCTACACCTACAAAAACATTCTTTTAAGTGAACTCTTTCTTTTTCACTACTCTTTCATCTTCAACGTTTGGAATAAGTAGCTTACAAAATGAGATTAATAAGTTAACCCTAGTGAGTTTTTGTCTTTTCTATTTTTTTTATATAATCTATGAGATCTAATCAAATTACCCTAGTTAATCTACAATCCTAGGTCACATAGTCAACCATAAAACCATAATTATTTTGATGGCATTCCCTCCTATTTTCTTTCTCTTTTTCTCTCATAGGTTTTGTTGTAAGGGCTAGTTGACTCTGTCAACTAGATATGATGGTCAACTAAGAATTATTCGGTCGACTATCGAAGTTGAAAGAACATGTCAATTGAAGTCCTGACTAACCGACTGACCCAAGAAGTTAAGTAGTTACAACTTCTTGTTAATTGAATATGTAAGTATAAATAGACAATCATGTATCATATAAAGTGTCTATATTGTGCTGTATTGACTGATCTATATAATAATGTGTTGTTCTTTGGGCTTCCACTACTTTGTGTATGTATTTGTCTATATGTATGAGTATGTGATTCTATTATTTCTTATGTAATGGACTATTGGTAACAATCCCCTACTTTTCCATAGATTACAACATTGGTTCCATTGCTGGTAGTTCTAAACCTGGACATGTAGAAGATCACATAGATGATAACTTTACAAGGCATACACAAATGGTGGGAGAAAAAAAACTAGAATTACATTAAGAACTATGCAAGAAGAAATAACCTATTGCTAGCAGAACCAAGATCATGATTTTTCGTGAATACTCACAAAATATTTCTAGAATCTATCCTCGAATCCTTATTCAAATACATCAACAAATATGGTAATGCGTAAATTGACTCCATACTAAAACTCAACCTTCAATATTACAAATGTAGGTCAAACAAACCTTCACAAGTGGGTTGAAGTAATTGTTGAAGACTATATAATAGAAAAATCTATTGAGGATCGAACTTCCCTCAACACAATAAAAGACAAGTTCTAAATGGAGCGACATGACGTATTTTTGTGCACCATCCCCATAATGCTTCATAAATATTTTCTCGAAAAAATAGTTGGTGACATTGTTGAGTATTAATCTCGATTAGGTACACCACTAGAAAATAGTAACTCAGAAGAGAGAGACAAGAAGTGGGAAGAATTCCTATAAGGAAGGTTTAAAGATACAAAACAAGCATGGGACTAATTTTTGATCCAACAAACATGGCCATATTCAACGACTCCGAGTAAGTTGGGCCAACGATCAGGGGTCGGTTGATCCATGAGATGATGTAAAATAAGAGCATACCAGTGTTCATTCGATTGTAGCATAAATGTTTTCGAGAGGAAAGCCAATTTACAAACAAACGACCAACATCCAAAAATTGGAACGAGACAAGAGGAAAAACAAAAGAGAGGAGATTCACAACATGTGGCACAATAGGAAATCGAATAAAAAATTAGTTGAGGAGTTCATCCTAATATAGCACATGTGCAGTCTGAGTCTGACATGAATCGACTAGATCTGGCAGTAATAGTAGTCATGAAGACCCCTGACAGAAGTAATGAAGCACAGTTGATAGAGGCTAGCATGGGTGCCCATCAACTTGAAGACTAACTTGTAAGAACGGATTATGAATACTCAATCCCTACAATATGTTCTCCTCCTTTTCAAGTAACTATCCCTCAAATTAAAGAATTCCTCCAATAGAGGCTTCAAATCGACGAGCAGTCCGTAAGACTATGGTATAGACCCGAGGAGCATGGGAATTTATGTGACACACTCATTTTCAAACCAAAGAGGAACAAAGTCGATAAAATGCTCATTCACATCAAGAATCTCATGGACCTAACCCCCCTTGCCAAATCTCATATCAAGAGAACAAAATAATCTAGTAAATTATAGTTGTGAACCGACACGTCCATTAGAATGACATATAGCCAAATATAAATACCAAAGTTGTCAGATTGGAGAAGTAACTCATAGAGAAAACAAGGAACAATTAATTTTAACATACCATGTGCCAGAAGACCAACTGAAAGACAAGTCAGCAAAATAACAACCTACTAAGAATCTGACATCCCAATTGAAAAGTATGATAAACCAAACATCACAAAAATCCATAGTTCATAAAAAGAAAACAACAATGGGGTGCAATAAAATTCCCATTTATGAAGGAAATGAGGATACAAGAGGACATTGGTTTGTATGTGAAATGTTTTGGGATGCATCAGACTTCACAGATGTAATGTTCCTGAATTGGCTAGTCTAGGAAACACTGCTAATGTGTGTGTAGGATCAAAGGTTTACAGCATATAAATGATCATACAAATAATAAACGCGAAAAAGGACTACAAATTTTGTATTATGATATCTCTGTGGATTACAAAATGGCCAAATGCAGCTGAATAACTGACAATACTTGACTAGATCAACATACAAAGGATCTTAGTCAGAATAGAAATAAGCAACTATGGCTGAATAAAATAACAACACTCGGCTAGATCAAAAGACAAAAGGATCTCAGCTGGAATACAAATAATTAACTAAAAGATAATACCCAGAATATGGGAACACTGTCAAATCAATGAAGAATGATGGAAGACCTAGATGATCTTCCTGGTGACTAGGGTGTGTCTTTCAACACCGAAATTATCCAACTGGTGTCTTCCTCCTAGAATACATTGAACTATCTCTCCTGAGATGCACCTCTTCTCCTCAATGACAAGTCATAATTTGCATAATCATGAATTAGGTCACTAACCCTTCCTTTATATCTTTCCAAAACCCTAAATCATGATAAAACCCTAATTCATTGTTGACTTCCAAAACCCTAAATCACTGTTGAAACCCTAATTCACTGTTGACTTCTATTTTTAGCTCATAATGAATTAAAATCACTTTTAACCCTTTTTATCTCAATGTCACTTTCCAAATATAACACCTGTGACTAGAGTGACCTCTAGTAACCCTAGTTACCCCTCTTTGGCCTTGGCTATAGTCTAACGGGGCAGTTTAGATCATTAAGCCTCCTCTTATGGAGATCCTATTTGGAAAGGGACAT